>CM021106.1:370771744-370971638 GCA_007115665.2 Sequoiadendron giganteum
GTTTGGAAGTTTGAAGATTTGATAGTCTGATAGTTTTGATGGCTTGATGATTCCTATCATTAAGAAGACATATCCTAAGAAGGCCAAAGATTATGTGACAGAGCCTGTCGTCAAGAAATACACATCCTGAAAAGGAAAATGACATTGTCACAGAGCTTGTCATTAGGAAAGACACATCTGGAGAAGGAAAATGGCATTTTGATGACTTTTAATTCCAAAAAGGACACATCTTGAAGGGGACCATAAATTGACTAGGTTGAAATGGTTTTGGAAATTTGACTAATGTGACTTATGGACTTATTGGACTATGTTGTTTGTTGGTTCTCGATTTGAATGGTGTCGTTCAAATTACTATCTTATGTCCGAGTTTGATTGTCTGACTTATTGGACTTACAAGACAAACCCTACAGGATTGACCTAGGTGGCCTCAGAGGCTCGTCAACTGATGGCCTTGCCTATGCCATACACTCAGAGACCCTGTAGTTCGACATGACTCTTGACTTTATGTCAATGACAAAGGACTAAATCATGATTTTATTTGACAACACCCTAAGGGACAGATCTAATGCCTAAAGGATTGACCTAATGCCTCGGGGGCACATTGACAGATGGCCTTGCCTACATCTAGTCATAGAGGCATCATAGTTCAACAATGAAAAATAATTACTTGACTAACTCTAACGCTATTTTTGGGATTTCAAAGTTATTTGGATGTTTTGTATTTTTGACAAGTTTTGATTTTTTTGGATTTTTGGAGTTTTTATGATTTTTTTGTCTTTTGGGGCATTATTTTTAATCTTTTTGGGAATTTTTGAACCTCTGGTGACCAATGTAGAATCCAATGAAACTAGGTGTTAGGAAATGTGTTGCCAGCTAGGTCTAGGACTAACCATCAGGGAGGGGATGGGACAGGGGTTTATTATGGATGGATGGAAGATGGAGGAGAAAGGATGCAAGACATCAACCGCTTGAAAGTCATGATAAAGATGACAGCGCCTTATGATGGATGTTAAATGGGAGATGATGGAAGGAAAAGGCATTACTATGGATTAAGGTGGAAGACCAGGTAAAGTGATAGTAGATGACTAGAGTAGATAGTGACTACACATGGTGCCTATTTGCCAGGCTTTCACCATGGTACTTATCCAAAGCACCACCGAAGTGGTTTTCACTATTGGATGAATTATTTTTATTTACTATTTTTATGATTTTATGATTTTTTTGTTGTCACCAAGATGACTATTTGCCAAGTTTTCATCAAGGTAACGATTTTCTTGAGTTTTCAAATTTTTGTGTATTTTTATGGTTTTAGCATGGTCTAAAGCTATGTATAAAATTTGTGCAGGTGTAAGCTATTGATAGGCTCTAACAAAGGTTACCCTTCAATTATGGGCAGCCAATAAGCACCATAACCAAAAGATGTTCTTATGACACAAGGACCCAACCAATTGGGCTCAGATTTATCAGGTTTCTCATGTTTTACTTGATTTTTTGGATTCTCCATCAACACTAAGTCACTGATGTCAAATTGTCTAATAAAAACCCTTTTTGTAACTATGGCAAAGGTATTTTTTATATGCTTGTAGATAATTCAAGGCCCTCTATATGCATTCATCAAATAATTCTAACTCATGCAACCGGGATATACAATATTCCTCATCATCAATAAGCCCTTTCATGGAGACTCGTAGGGAGGGGACTTCAACCTTGATAGAAAGGATAGCCTCCAAACCAAAGACTAGGGAAAATGGGGTGGCACTGGTGGGAGTGTGAATGCTTGTGCGATACGCCCATAGGGTGGGGTTAAGTTGAATGTGCCAATCATGGCCAACATCATTGATAGTCTTTTTAAGAATTTTAATTATGGTCTTATTGGATGCCTCAGCTTGGTCATTGCATTGCAGGTAATATGGTGTGGAAAGCTGATGCAGAAGACATCCTTATTTTTGAAAGGATGATCATTGTCAGTAATGATGGTTTGGGGGACACCATACCAACATATGATGTAATTGAGGATGAACTTGGAGATTTATTTATCGATAATGTATTTCATAGGTATGGCTTCAACCCATTTCATAAAATATTTGGTGGTGGTGATGATGAAATTATGGTCATTTGATGAGGTGGGATGAAAATTTCCTATGAGGTCAAGTCCCCATTGGGTGAAGGGCCATGGTGAAGTGATAGGTTGCAACTCCTGCGCAGGTGCATGGATGAGGTCACTGTGTATTTGGCACTATCAATTTTTTTTCACAAAGTGATAGGCATCATGCTCCATTGTAGGCCAATAGTATCCAAGTTGCATGATATTTTTAGCTAGGGTCAGACCACTAGAATGGGCTCCACATAATTTTGTGTACTTCATGTAAGGTATTTTTGGCTTTGTTAGTGTCAAGACATCTAAGTAAGGTGTTGTTAAAGCTACATCTATATACGGTATCACTGATGATGGCGTAGCGAGCGGCTTTACAGATGAAGGACTTGTGTTGATTGCTGGAAAGGTTGGGTGGTAGGGTATGGGAATGTAATTAGTCATAGATATCTTGGTACCAGGGGGAATTTGGGTGAACAAGCTCACATAATATCTTAGACTCCAAGACATCAAAGGTGGGGACCAAAAATTGTTCCACTACGAACTCACACTATGACGTATTGTCATGAATATCCAAAATAGACCCAATAGTGGCCATGGCATATACTTCTTTATTTTGAACATGTGACACTTGGAAAAAGGACATGTCTACAAAGTATTGCTTGAAAATATCAACAATTCATTTGTATGGGGTCAATTTTGTGTCCTTAGTATCACAATCATCGTTGAGCTTTCAAATGATCAATTGTGAATCACCAAAGACCTGTAGACTCTTGATTTTCCATTCTTTTTTCATACACAATCTTGTCAATAAGGCTTCATACTCTGCAATGTTGTTTGTGCACAAGAAAGCTATCATGAAAGATTTAGGGATTGTATCACCTTGAGGGGTAACAAATAATATACGTGCACCTTATCCATGATTAGTATGTGAGCCATCAAAATACAATTTCCAAGTTACACTTGTATCTAGTGTGAATATGCAATTTTCGGGAAAATATGAAACCAAAGGGTGATCAACTTGTGTGGTCACGTCTGCTAGTTAGTCAGTGATGACTTTTCCTTTTATTTCCTTACGTTCCACATACTGAATATTGTATTCACTGAGTATCATAATCCATTTAGCCATTTTTCCTATTAATTTTGCCCTTATGAGTAGATATTTTAGAGGATCTATCCTTGCCACAAGATTAGTCTAATGGTTTATGTAGCGTCACAACTTTTGAGTAGTGAAAACCACTACAAGACAAGCATATTAAATTGGAATATAGTTAAGCTCCTAGCCCACCAATGTGTGGTTAATATAATAGATTATGTTCTCCTTTTCTTCATGGTTATTTTGAGCCAAAAATTCCCCTCGTATGGTTTTAGTATTTGAGATGTACAAAATTAAGGGCTTTCCATCAATAGGTGGCATCAGGATAAGAGGCATCAAGAGGTGCTCTTTAATTTGTTGAAAATATACCTCACACTTGTATATCCAAATGAAAGGAACTTCCCTGTGTAAAAAATACTTAAAAGGTTGACATTTATCTGCAAGTTGTGCGATGAAGTGCCTAATGGACTGGAGTTGGCCCTATAGCATTCAAAGTTGACTGATTCCTTTAGATGGAGGCATGTCTAATATTTCTTTGAATTTTTTTGGGTCTACATCAATGCCTCGACAAGAAACAATGTATCACAAAATATTTCTTGATGCTACGTCGAAGACACATTTCTTGGGATTTAGGCAAACCTTATATTCTTTGAGCTATTTGAAAATCTTGTCCAAGATTCTTAAGTGATCACCATGTGTCAAGGATTTTCCAAAATATCATCAACATAATCTTTCATTAATGTGTGCATGAGATCATGATATATGGTGGTCATGGCTCTCTTATAGGTTGTGCCTACATTTTTAAGTCCAAAGGGCATGACATTCTAGTAGCAAGTACCCCATGGGCAATTGAATGTCATCTTGTGTTGGTCTTTAGGAGTGATACGGATCTGATTATACCTTGACAAGCCATCCATGAGGGACAACATTTCATAACCTACTGTTAGGTCTAATATGATGTTTATATTCGAGAGTGGGATGTCGTCCATTGGACATGATTTTTTCAGGTCCCAAAAATATGTGCAGATACAGATTTATCCATTCAATTTGGTCACTAGGACAAGATTTGAGATCCAACCTGCATAGTCAATAGGTCTTATGAAACTAGTATCCAGTAATTTCTTGTTCAACTTTGACCAGCATAGATATTTGAGGGTTCATTTTTCTAAGCTTTTGTTTGACCGACTTTACATTTGGATGCAATGATAGATGGTGCAGGACCAACTCGTGATCCAACCCTGGCATATCGGCATAGGACTATGCAAAATTGATTTGGCATTTTGTGAAAAATGCTTGAAATTCCAATTTTTCTTCTTCTGTTAAGGATGTTGCAAAGAGAACAGTCTTAGGATTATTTGCAGTACCAATGTTGACCTCTATTATGTCTTTGATCAACATTGGGGATATCTCTTGATTGACAAGGATAAAATCCAACCCTCCATCCTCTGGTGCTTTAGAGAGGTTTTCACCCTCAGATACGTCCTTTCTTTTTACTTTTTCTTGGTCAGAAGGTGCCTTACAATTTTCACCTAAAGACCATTCATATTTTATTTTATTTTTGTCATTTTTGTGATTAGAGGGTGAGACGGTCTCACCAAAATATGCTGCAACATCAAGATCTATAGTGAATCCAACCTTATGGTCTCCATGTGGTATGCCCTCTTGTAGTCTCATAAATTCAGCAATGGCCTCATCATTTTCATATATTTCCAAGGTAGGTGGATTTTGTTGGTCCCAATCGATCAATTGTGGGTAAATGAGGGAGATGCCATCATCAATGTTAGTGAAGGATGGTGAAGTGGCTGATAGGGTAAAGATAGGTGTGTGATCAAGATCCCAAAATGATTCTATCCATTCTTTTATGTATGTGGTCTTTGGTGGGTCAGGTTCATGAAAGGAGTCAACACGAATATTGATATCCATGAGATTGGTAAAGGATGGAAGGAGTATGTCAAACTCCAGAAAGACATGATCAAGCTCATAGTCACTTGTGGTGTAGGAATCGCACTCATATTCATTAGAGTCAGTGTTAGCATAATAGATGTCGATAGGATCCTTAAATTTCTCAACGTCTTTTGAAGAACTCACATCCTTAATTGAAAGCACCTTAGTACTTGGAGAACCCATCTTAATTGGAACAAAACCTAACCGTAATTTCTTTGATCGCTTAAGAAGCATCAAGGGTTCTCTCATTCCATTTTTATGTTTACCAAGTCCACTTATTCCATCATAACCCTTTTGTTTCATGAGATCAAAACCTTTTCCATATTGTTCTATTGGTAGCGGTGATAGACCTTCTTTGTCTTTGTAAAGCCATGCTGAAATGTCCTCAATGTCCTCTTTGTTTAACACTCCTCAACTTGTGAAGGTGGTGGTGGGAGGAACTTTAATGAAAACTTTGGGTTCCATATTGAAACAAGGCTTGCCATAAGACTTGAGAGACTTAGGTAGCTTTTTGATGCAATAGGTAGTATTCAGTTTATACTCACAACAACCTTTGTCTTGGATCTTGACTTTGGGGTCGACGGATGGGGTTTTGGATGTAGATGATTTAGTGAGGGTGGAGGGATCGATGTAAGTGGATGAAGTGGATACAGTAATGGATGCATATGCTTCTTGATTGATAGGCACCTCACATTTGAGAACTCCTCTTAAATTAGTGCAATATTGGAAGGGATCAAGATTGCCAATGATCATGACTTCGGTGCTATTATATGGAAATTTAAAGCATTGATGATAGGTGGAAGGAACGGTTTTCATGGTGTGAATCCAAGGTCTACTGAGGAGAAGGTTATTTGTAAGTTCAAGATCCAAGACCTAGAATGTGGTGTCCATAACTATGGGTCCAACTCCGATAGGGAGTGTGATAACACCCTTGGAAGAGCGTTCTTCATCATCATAGGCCTTGATTATAATTCTTTTATCCATGTCTACACATGCTTCAAAATAGCCCAATGTCTTAATCAATTTTAAGGTGCAAATTTTCAGTCCAGCTCTGACATTTACCAAGACTCATTTGACCTTGTGTTGATGGAAAAATACTTCAAGGTGCAATGGGTCATTATGGCTAGACTTTTGTGAAGAGTAGTCTTTGTTAGAAAATAAGACATGGAGTGAATTAGCCAAGTATCCAACCATGGGTTCAAATCGATTGACGTCCAAGTTGGTGGTAATGGAGGTTTATTTCAAATACTTATCGAGGATAGCTTTGTGTTTAGGTGATAGGCGTAACAACTTGAGGATGGAAATATGTGCAAGTGTCTTGCCCAATTGTTCAACAAGATTATATTGGTCTTTAGATTGTGGCTACTTTGAAGAAGTAGATAAAATAACCTTAGCCCTGCGGGTAGTGATGACACATTTAAGAACCTTTTTAATGGTAATTTTTTTGACATAGCCATCTATGGCATGGAGGTGATCAATTATCTATAAGTAATCAAAGGAATTCTTGGTATAATTGGCCTAATTTTCTGTCTGTCGACCTGAGGTGGAGGGATTTCCTGAACCATTTTCTTATAGTGGATTCTTGAAGATTGTATGGTCTTGATTAGAAGTTTTTTGTGTCCTTCGACCTCTATAGTAGCATTTTCAATTAGGTCTTGGATTATGTTCTTCAATTGATGACATGATGAGGTCTTATTCCCTTTGATGTGGTGGTATTCACAAAGGGCATTGTCATCCCACCAAGAGGGTTTGAATTATTTGAGGTCATATGGCCTTGGCTTTGGGAGCTATATAATGTGTGATTGTACTAACTTCTTTAAGATAGATTCAATTGGTTTTGGTAAAGGAATGTATTGTTTGTATGGGAATTCCCTTGGTTGTCTTGGGGGTCCTCATTCTTGAGTATTTTGGACCACGTTAGTTTCTTGGTTGGAAACATATGGTGCATTTTTGTTTGTGTTGGGTGCTTTGAGAGTCAATGTGGGGCCTGCTCAATTCACAAATTTCACGTCTATGACTCCATTGTGTGTTACATTCTTATTGCAGGACCAAAAATTTCTTCTGTCATTAGGTGTCTATTGGTTGTGATTTTTTTTGTTTCCATATGTAAGTTCACCTTGGGAAATTAGGACCTTTTCAAGTGTGATTCCTTTATCGACCAATTCTACAAATGTGGCACAACAATGTACTTATAAAGGGTGTTTCAGCTTTGACTTGATATTTTCTACAAACATGTCCACTTTTTGTTTTTAAGGAATCTTGATGAGACATTGACTCGCCGTGCTATGCCATTGTTGGAAGAAATTAATAAAAGACTCTCCTTCATCTTGTGTCAAATGGAATAAGGTAGCAATTGTGACATCATTTTCAATGTTATAAGCATAACTCTCCATGAATTTATTGGCAAGGTCATCCCATGACTTTATAGACCCCTTTAGGTATTAGTGCAAACCATTCAAGTGTCAACCTCATAAGACTTCTAGGGAAGAGTCTCAAAAGGTAGGAGTGATCGTATGCAAGATCCATGCAAGCAATGGTGAATTCTCGTATGTGCTCGAGAGGATTTCTCTTGAATCCCTTATACTTAGTGAAGGTAGGGATGACATACCCAAGAGGGAAAGGAGGCATGTATATGCTAGTGTCATATGGATAAGGGTGTAGATCATGTGATGAGTACATCTTCTTGTTTGACACTTGTAAAACCCTCCAATTGCTTTTGTAGGGTAGCCCACTGGGTAGTCAATGCATCTATTACGAGATGGTTGGTAACATTGTTATGAGGTCCCAAATTTATGTTGTGTGTCCTACTTTTTGTTAAGATGACATGTTTTGGTTTGAAACATTGTGCGTATGTGGTGGATTTTGATTGTTTCCATGAGTATGAATGTTTGTTGTGTAGGTTGGGATGTGAGAAGTGGTTGAGCTATGTTGCAATTGTTGGGTATATTTTCCATGTATATTTTGGTTTCCGAAAGGGATTCCTTGTGTGTAGCTATATGATATGTTAGGTTTTTTTGTTTTTGGTCCATGTCCTTGTTGAAAAGGATTATAACCATGTCACGTGTTTTTATTTTGACTATGTGGAGCATTCATGGTTTTTCCTTGCAAGGTGTTTGTATTCATATGAGTACCTTGTGACATTGTGTTTTGTGTTTTATTGAGGTCCTTGGATGAGAACCCATCTTGCATTAGGTCTACCAAGGATGTTAGATGTGGGTACCCCTATGGCCCAAGATGATGACCCAAAGGGATTAAATCTCAAGCCAAAGGGTTGTGTTGTGAATGATGGTTGTGATGTGGTTTGTGTCATGGGTTATGGCATAGATTGTGTTGCAAAGATGGATGAAGTGTTGGTAGTTGTAGTATTTTGGCTTGTTGTTCCAATGGGTATGGAAATTGTAAGTTGTGGTGTAGATTGTCCTTGGCTTGTTATTGTGTTATCCTTGGGTGATTTTGTTGCTCGTAAGGTGTTGACATAAAATCCTTGAGGTAGTTTAACTCCTTCATGTAATATTTTGGCTAAATATCATTCAGGGTCCAACATGACAATTTCATCCACAAGAGAGGCAACATCGAGATTTTATGACGACCTCTCTTCTTGTATGAAAACATTTCCATATTTTTCTCTAACAAGGAATTGTTTGAAAGGATTGTGTGTCTTTGGTTGTTGATAAGATGTGGACCCCCAGTGGACATGAACATGAATTTCAAGGTGGGTATTGTTGTGATGATCACTAGTGGTATTATCAAAGTTGATAGTGCTAGTGTAATTGTAAGGGTCCTCATCATCATGAAAGAGGTCCATTTCTTGACATTTCTTTTGTAATCTAGTTTCAACCATATAAGGCTTGCTCAAAATGAAGGTGGAAAATGCAAATGGTATGAGACTAAGACTATGTTTTTGGTATTTTTGAAATAAGGCATGCCTAAATGTAATGCAACTATTTTTTTGGTATTTTTGATATTTTAAAAATGAAAGATGTCTAATGTATGCAACAAGACTAAAATTGATAATGATAATGTTGGATGTTAGTAAGTCTAAAGTGTGTGAATATGTTCTTATAGGTCAAAAATGTTGTGGTATGAAGGATGAAAGTGACTAAGAGGTGATGGATACCTATATTGAACTTGAAAGCTTAAATAATTTTGAAATATTGAAGAATAAGATCACTAACTATCCAAGGGTAAACCAATTTTGCAACTAGGATTGTCAAGTGGCATTTTTTTAGGACAAGTGGATAAAAGTGACAAGGTGAGTTTCCCAACTAAACTTGTGAGTAGGAAACTATCACCAAAATGACAAAGTACTAAGTTAAAAAGTGACTTGGTCAAGTGACAATATTTTGTTGAGACAACGATTTGTGCCAAGGTAAAGATAGTTCTTCTATCCTAAAATCCACAAGGTGTCAAGCCTAAAATTTTGAAAAAGGTGGCCTAATGTGATGTTGGGATATGGAAGTAATTAGGATGCTAAGGTACCTAAAAATGGTGACCTAATAATGGAATGATGATATGCAAGGTGAATTGAGAAAGTTTCTAGTTTGAAACAAGAATCACAACAAGAAATTGGTCTGAAAATGGAGCCTAAAGGTCTAAATCTAATTTTGGCAAAAGGTTGACCTGATTTTGATTGTTTGGTTCAAAAATGTTGCTTGGTGTAATATTGTGAAGTGTTGCAATTGTAAGGTTTGGTTGCTTGTTTGTTTTAATACACACACATAAAACACAAGCAAACAATTTTTTTTTTGAGTTTGATCTTGACAAACACTTTGAAGACACTCTACACAACCTAGGCTTCTTGAGAGATACTAGTTGCTAGATCCCCACTCGAATTTATCCAACCACTTAAACAAGGCAGGCAACTAGAGACTTGTTGGTATTGGCTCCCCTCCATGGCACTCACTTCTCAGGCTCACCAAGTCTCAATTCTCCAAAGAGGAATTTCTACCTCTACACATGCTTAGTGAAGACATGAGACGACTTCAAAATGATCATTCTTGCACTAGCAAGTGAAATGGATTTTGGCCACTAAAACAAAGGTTCTTAGTGAATACACGAGGACATGGCACCTTTTGAGCATCCAACAAGCCACTTAAGGCTTTAATCACTCTACTAGGGGCACTTATACATTTTATGTTAGGTACTCTGTTTCGAGTGACACTGCATGGATAAGGCCTACACACCATGAGGAATTAACGGTTTAGTCTTATCCTTTTATATACCAGACTGAGTGAAAAACTGGTTGGATTCATTCCCTCTTTTGAGGAAAGCCCCTCTAAAGATAACAAAAGCAAGACAAAGATTTTATTTTTGATCACCCAAGATCACACAAAGCGCAAGGGGAGTACATACACAAACACCTTTGCCTCACACTCGCATAATGTTCATTTTAATTCCAAAATCCAAATGTGTGGGTGGTTGCACAAAAATTTAAAGGTGTTTTTGATTCTCAAGATCGCCAAAATGGCATGAGAAAAGCATACACACCTAGAAACAAAATGCAAAACCACAAGACAATGCAAGCACTAGTAAATTTTAAACCTGCTTATGATGTCAAATCAAACACACAAATTACTTTTAGGCCCACTAATCATTCTATGTGAAAAAGACGCTCAAGATAAAGCAAACTAAAGCAAGAGCCCTACAAAGCATGATTAGTAGTTTTGACCGCCAATCTTTAATAAACGATAGTTGAGGTTTTAAATTTCAAATCTTGGGCATTCGAACCTGTAGAAAAAAGAAGTTAAAGATTAGCCATAAAACCAAAATTAAATTTTAAAAAAAGAAGAGAGCATTAATCTAATTAACAAAATTAAAGGTTAAGCTAAACCTAACTAAGTTAATCCCAAAAATTAATCTAAAGTAAAATGGATCTAAATATTAAACTAACAAAATTAATCTAGGTCAAAGTTGACTATTAAATCTAACCTATTATTACTTTAAACTAAAAAGAAATTTATGTAATTTAAGGTAGTCAACATCTAAATTAAATTAGAAAATCTAAATTTAAACTAAATTTAATCTTAATAAGAATCAAAACAAAAAATTAATTTAGGCTAAAAAGCTAATTAATCTAAAAAATCTAAAACTCAAAAAAAAAAAATCAAAAATCAAAATCTAATCTAAAGTTAATCTAATAATCTAAAATTTAAGATTTAAAAAAAATATATCAAAAAATCTAAAATCTAATCTAAAGTTAATCTAAAATTCTAAAATTAAAAAAAAAAAATCTGAAAATCTAAAATCTAATGTAAAAATCTAAAATCTAATCTCAAAATCTAAAATCTAATCTAAAAATCTAAAAATTTAAAATTTAATTATAAGTCTAAACTCTAATTTAATTAAAGATTTAAAGTAAAGTCTAAATTAAAAAGCTAAACGGAAAATCTAAACTAAATGAAATTATAAAATAAAACTTAAATCTAAATTTAAATTTAACTTCAATTAAAAAATCTTATAGGCCCTCGATCATCTTAAAGCTTATCAATGGTTTCTATCAAGACAATATAATCAGGGTGTGTTTCCTAGAACCTTCAAGCTAGCAGACCTAGTTTTATATGAAAATTAGCGGAACGTAAACATGCCACTTGACCAGAAAGGGAAATTTAGTCCTAACTGGTTAGGTCCTTACATCGTGATTTTTGTATATGGTTTGGGTGCCTATGGATTATCGTCTATGGATGAAACACCTTTAAAAGAGACCGTTAATGCGATGCATCTTTGACGATACTATGCATAGTTTCCTAATGTGTCACATGTGGGATGTTCTTCATGAAAGGTAGTAATACTGCATATGTTAACATTTACTCATTTTCACATCATGAATTTTTTGTGTTTATGACATGACCATATGTGTGTCTGACTATGCTGCATATCTTTACATCACATTACATCCATTTAAAGTAATTAGATCATAATAGAATTCAATTAACATGTAACCAAATGTGTTTAATTAAATCATGATTAGCATCTAATGAAAGTATACATCCATATAAGCATATAACATCCATAGCATGAGCATACATGAAAATAGAAAACATACACATAAACAAAGCCATGATACTGAAACCAATGTATACATATATATATATATATATATATATATATATATATATCCAATGTATGAATCAAGTGTCATGTACATGTATCAGGCTAGTTCTATAAAAAATCAGTGGCTATTGAATATGTGTCTATACAAAATATCTACAAATAGATATGTGTATCTATATCCGACTACAAAAATTATCTACAAAAAAGGGGCTCCTATCCCCATGGTACATGGCTCCTCGAGCCCTCTGGCTCTGGTGGCTGCTCTGAGACTTTGGGAGGAGGTTGTATGATGGTTTGCAATTGGGATCGATGTGAATGTGATGTAGATAAATGTGCCTATATCACTCTAAGCTCCCCTTGCAGTGAATAGACGTCTACCTTCGCCTGGATGAGCTCTTGCTGCAGCCGTTGAACATCTATTGGGATCATAGCTACTGGCTACACGTCGAGCTCATCGATGTGGCTCTAAAGAGTGTCACATATCGCCTCAGCGGCATCAACCCTCCTCACTACTGCATTTCGCTCGACGAGCATCACAGCTGCCTTGATAGCTAATCTCATTGTCCTCGAGTGGACATCAGCTCTACAATCAGTTGCACCACCTCTACACCCCACTCCTCATATGCAGTCCTCATACATGCTACCAACTCAAAAGTGGGGGCATGCCTCCTTGCTAAAACAAGTTGATAGGCCTCAAGAACTACCCCCTAGATCAACATAGCAGGGGCCACCTCTGAAATACACTGAGCTATAAGCCCAATCCATCCCTGTACATCCTCTACAATCACAAAGGGAGAGACAGAGATCAATATCACATGGCATGTGTATATATATTGTGGGGGAGACCCTCGAGCTTCTCATATATTGGACCCATTTGTTTTCCATCAAGAGGGCAACTCCCCCTTTTCCTTTTTCATGATTGGTCATGTATTGTGTAGCATCTTTCCATATGACTCTTAGGATTATTTCAAGGGTAAATCCAATACCCTTTACTTCTTGGGATAAAAAAAATATTTCTCTTTCTTTTGTGCTAAGAACCTCCTTACCACATGTTTCGTGTTAGGGGTTTCAAGTCCCAAGACATTCCAAGAAATACAATTTACCTCTATTAGTTTGGTTCATTGGGGGGAGGATCTTTGTCACTCCATAATTTTTCAAAGCATTCAAGAATATTTTATTTTGCTTCCACTCTTTTTGCATTAGAGGGGATGATCCCACTAAGCTTCTTCCTCTTATCCTTCTGAGGATGAGTGGGGTCATCCTCTGGAGGTGTTTTATTAGAGTCCAGTCCTTTCTTCTTCCTCTACCTTTGAGTTTTTCTCACAGTGACTTCCATGGGGGTCTCTTCACCATTAGTGGTGTCCTTAGTAGAGAGAAAAATTATGTCATCTGCAGAGTCCATGTCTGGCTATGATGCAAAACCATCTAAGCTCATCACTCCACCAAGGGAGTTGGGAAGGAATTTTGGAATGTTAGGGATCATAATTTCATGCAATTTCTCATTTCTAACTACAAATGATATAGTGTTGTATTTTAGGGGGGTTTCAACTTTGTTCCCCATGCACTCATTAGGGAGGGAATCCTAGCCAACATCATTGATTTAAGTTATTCCTTCTTTTCGGATCTGATCTAGGCCCCGTAGGTCTTCCCTAGAATCTGGATTTTTATTTTCCCCTTTAGAGATTTTCACTATCTTCTTGCCACCAACATCCAAGTGGTGATATTCAATATGAGGGTCTACCTCAGTTTTTTCCTTGAATATTTAAGAGTTAAAAGTATAAATTTCCTTGCTTGAGTTAGGATTAGTGCCATTAGAATCTTTATGTTGCATTATTTTTAATAGAGCCAACTATTGTGCATTCAATTTTAAGTTATTTTCCAACCTACCTAAATTCCTGAAGGTTTCAGGCCCAGGTTCCACAATCCCTTTTGAATGGCCTTCCTTTAAGCTATTTATTTCCTTTGAATTGTTTCTTAGTTCACAAATAAGATAATTTATATTTTCATCTATACTTGTTTCTATTGTATTATTCTCTCTCAATTCACGGTTCTCCTCTTGCGAGGGGTTATTTCTTATTATTTTCTCAAGATTAGGGTTTGAAACTCTCTCTTTAGGCCTTTGTGGAGTGGGTCCACAATACACGAATTCACCGCCATTTTTATCTTTATTTTTTGTTCGGCCCTCCATTTTAGAGGCTTGTCTATCATTTTGTATTCTACTTTTATTAGGCCCACCAGAGGCAGGTTTGAAATTAGTTATGTTTCTTATTAGAGGAAAATTCCTCCTTATGTGGCCATCCTTCCTACATAGATAACATGCATACAGGCCTCCTAGAGCTTTGATTTCACAACACACATTTCTAGACTTCAATTAAATTTCAATTACCCCTGACAAATCTTTACCCGGAGATAGGGAGACCAACACCCAAGCATTAAAGTGAGGGAGAGGGTATTTTGTATCATCAATTTTTAATACAATCCCATACATTTCCAACAAAAGAGGAACAAATATCCATAATCTAGGTGGTACATGTTTTATTGTTAGCCATCAAGGATTGGATAGGGCCAAGACTTCCTCCTCCACGACCTCTATATTCTAGGCTAGGGCTCGAAAAACCACCGTTCCCACATTCCATAATTATTTTTTAATTGCCTCCGGTTGTGAATTATGATTATTGAAGAAAATAACATATAAAACCTTCTGAACCATTCAACAATAGTAAAATTATAGCCCTAAATTTTTCTCCTACACATTAGAAAACCATTCTTCTGTATATTTCCTTGTTAGAACCCTACTAGGATCAATGGCCACAAAGAAAATAGAAATTTTTAACAAATTGTTATCCTCTTCTATAAGTGCCTCATCCAAAAAATTATTGGGAATCAAAATAGATTTCAAGGAAGAATCCATGGATTTCTTACCTTGTCTTCCTCCACCATCCTCTTTCTCTCCATCGAGAACTCTAAGTGAAAATTTTTCATCCACTAGCAACCTTCCTCTCTCACCCGTGACATAATCTCTAAAGGATTTTGGAGCATCATTATTAATAGATGGGATGGAGGCATTAATAACAAGATCACCTAGTGGATCCATATCTTCAGCCAATACTACCAATCCCTTCACAGAATCCACACATGAATCCTTGTTTGGGTCAAGTTGTCGGCATGAGGGAACTGTCCCACACAATCAAATAAAGGAAACAAATAAATCTATACCACAACGGGAGCCGAACAACCCATAGGTGAATGGAATGATTAGCAGACATGGAGGAGGGCTGAGCCTCCAACATGGAAAAGAGATTTCACATGTGTGTAGGCCTTGTTACAGAGCACACAAAACCTCTAGCTTCAATTATCTACAAAGAAACTATTTACCTATGACTGGAAATAATTCTTAAGGAACTATCCATTGATAGGAAATGGGATATCTTCACCATTCAAAGACTTCGATCTATAAGTGGTGTCACCCAAGATTTCAGAAACTTGATATGGGCATGTCCAAATCTTTTCAAACTTACCATGCTCGCCTTTTCGTTCATGAGATTTATTCCAATACAGTACCAAGTTAGATACTATAAAATACTTTAGTCTAGCCTTTTTATCAAACCATATTTTTACCACAGATTGATGCCTATAAAAATGATCTATAGCTCGAGTATTTTCATCTAAATACATTAATTGTAATAACCAAGATTTAGTTTGGTCATCCAATCCAATCCAATATACTCTTGGGTGAAATTCCAAGTAGGGATTTTCAAATTTATTGGTAGTATAAGATCCACCCCATAAACTAAGTGATAAGGAGAATTCCCTAGAGAAGATTTCATCCTAGTGCGATCTACCCAAAGGGAAATTTTTAGTAAAACATGCCATTCACTAGGATTCTTTTTTATTATTTTTTAAATTATATCCAACATATTTTTATTTTGATGATTTAGCTAATCCATTTCTCAATGGATAATAGTTAGATGATAATTTTAATTATATACCATATTCAAATGCCCAACTAGAAAATTTCAATGAAGAAAAGGAAGAACCATTATCATATACTAGTCCATATGGTACTCCAAACCTGGTGATGAGATTCTCTTCCAAAAATTTGATTACTACCTTTGTAGTGCATTGTTTTTTGGGACATGTCTCTATCCATCCGGTACAATAATTAGTAGTGGTCAATATAAATCTATGGTTTTTAGATGATGGAGGATTAATAGTACCAATGAAATCTAGTCCTCATTGTGAAAAAGGACACATTTCCATCACTGGTTGTAGTAGTTGAGCATTGAATCTTCCTTTGTCTAATGCAGTTTGACATGTATAGCAATGTTTCACATGTTCATACATGTCTTTGAAAATCATTGGCCAGTAATAATCGACTCTTAAAATGAGGTGTGCACTGGCTAATGGTGCTCCATAATTTATTCCAAATTTATCATGTAGTTCCTGCAACATATTTTTCACTTGTTTTCTATTCAAGCATCCTAAATAGATTCCTTCATGCTTTATTTTGAATAGAGCTCCCCCTTTGATCATATAGCTTTGCAATTTTATCTTAAGGGATCTTTTTTTATTTCTTTGCATATGATCAGGGCAACTATGGCTGAACAAATAATGCCATATATCCAATGTAGATTGCTGACTTGAAATTTGTGGATCTATTTCTGCAATAGACCTGACCAAAGCTTGTCCTCGAACCAATTTCATGGGTATAATTTCTAGATAAAATTCCTAGATAAGATGGTAACCCGTTTTTCTCTTTTTTCTCTGAGCTCACTCTACGTTAATAGCATCTTGAATGTAGAATCTAGAATAATAGCT
Source organism: Sequoiadendron giganteum (assembly GCA_007115665.2). NCBI lineage: Eukaryota > Viridiplantae > Streptophyta > Pinopsida > Cupressales > Cupressaceae > Sequoiadendron > Sequoiadendron giganteum. Next base: position 370,788,745 of record CM021106.1, read on the forward strand.
TTGACAATACTTATGAGGACATAATGTCTAAATTTGCGTATCGATTTGACCAAAGAAAAATCTTGTTTTTCAACATCTGTATATATCAACTCCACTTCTTTGAATGGACTGCTCATAAAAGCAATTGGATTTTCTTCTTTGTTCTCACCCTTCTGTGTTAGTACTATTGCACAAGTATGACCAAAAGCAAAAGAGTAAATATAAAAAGGTTTAACATAATCCAGACTTACCAATCCAAAAGCTTCTGTAATTTTAGTCCTTACACTCTCAAAGGTAATCTTAGCTTAATTTTTCCACTCTATCTTAGCATATTTTTTTAACATGTCATTGAGTGGTTTCACTATTTCTACGAATCCGTTAATAAATTTTTGAACAAAATTGATCTTATTGAAATAGGATTTCAACTCTTTTTTGCTTCTCGGGGGTTGTAACTTGAGTAGTGCACTCACTCTGTCTGGGTCTATTGAAATACCTCATTCATAAATAATATGTCCCAATAACTTACCTTTAGTAACCCTGAAAATACACTTTTTAGGATTTAATGAAACTCCATAAGTTTCACACTTCTGTAATATTGCTTTGAGATCTTGAACATGATCTCTTCTATTTTTCAAAAATATTGTGAGGTCATCAGTGTAGATAATAATTCACTTTCCTATCAAATCATGAAAAGCATAATCCATGGCTCTTTGGAATGTAGCTCCTGCATTTATTAATTTGAATGGCATCCTACGATAAGAAAAAATTCCCCACTTCGTGGTGAATGTTTTTTTCATCTGATCTTCCCTCACAACCATTACTTGATTATATCTAGAGAATCCATCCAAAAAGGACATCATTTGTGAACCATTGACTATTTTTAGCACTTATTCTAGTGAGGGTAGTGGATATTTATCTTTCTTAGATGCGTTGTTGAGATTTCAGAAATCTATGCACAATTATATATCTCCATTCTTCTTTCTCATGGGAAATAAATTTTCCACACAAGTATAATATATGATAGGAGATATTATCTTAGTTGATAAAATTTTCTAGACTTCTTTTTGAATTAATGGTTCTAAGAGTGTATTTAGTGGCCATTGTTTCTATTGGAAAGGCTTTGCATCAGGATTTAATGGTATCGTATGAGTAATGATGGAAGTATCATAAGTCTTCAAATCTTCATATGTCCAAGCTATAACCTTCCAATAATCTTTAAGTGCCTGGGAAATATTTATTTTCTCTTCCTCGGTACAAACCTTTCCAATTAGCACATTCTTAGGATCTTCTTTAGTATATAAATTATATAATTCAAATTTCTCCCCATCACTTTGAGGAAAATCATTTTGTCTAACTATCTGATCAATTTCAAATAATAATTCTAACTCAATTATTCCTTTTAGAATATTATTATCTCTGACTTGAGCTAATTCTTCATCTTGGACTTCACCATCAAGGCAATCTATCTCTTTAATTATTTGTGCTTCGAAAATACTAGAAATAGTGATGAATTCTAATATATGTCGGTCATCTTCAAACACTTGCAAATTAGTAACATTATTAGGAACCAAAGGTAACTAAACCAGCTCAACTATGAATCTCTTCAAATTAGAGGCATCTAGAGGTTCTAGAGTACTAGAATCAATAGCCAAAGCATCAACTCTTTGATTAAATATTCTTGGGATATGAGTAATGTTAAATGCATAAAAAAATTCTATTAAATCCCATACTCTATGTTGATAATTGGATAATTTATTGTAGTAACAAATATACTACTTTCAAACTTGTCTTACTACCAATTTTGAATCACCGAAAACCTTGATGATTCTAAATTTATTTTTGATTGCGAGAATTAGGCCATGTATAAGGGCTTCATACTCTATCACATTGTTAGTACATTGAAATTATAACTAATATGCAACAAGAAAATATTTACCTTGCAGGTCGATGAGCTCAAATCCAACTCCAAGCCCTTGTTTTGATTTGGATCCATCGAATTTAAGAATATAGGCTTGATCATCTATAGCTTGTAACTTACCATTCTTTGGTGTTGTTGGATTATTCCTTTCGATCTATGTAACATGGATTTTTTATTTATGTGTTCCTTATTCAAAAAAATTGACTTTATCAAGTTCTGGAAACTATTGATTCTTGATTCTACAAATTATCTTCATACACATCATACAACTATTTTTTGAGTGTGTAGAATTATGTAATCTGCACCAACCCTACAACAACAAACTTTATAGTGAAATTTTAATTTTATTGCTCTTCTAAGCTTCTATAACAATATTCTTCTGAAATTTATCATAAGGACTATTTTCTTATTCAAAATAATCACAATTTTATTCAATAAAAACATCTATTCCAAGAGTGGATTGATTATATTTTCTAGCATCACATGTAAATACTTCTTCTGTTTTGACTTCTTGAACTTTTATTTGAAACTCCCGTTCCTATGTACATATAGAACTTCATTTTTTTTATTATAATCAGTGATCATATATTTCATGCATAGTTCTCTTTCAACCTTGATTTGAGTTAGGGACTCCTTTCCATGGTAACCACATATATGAAAATTCAATAGCCATATATCTATTCAAGATCTTGGACCAATCCATGCTCAATAACATACAATAAGTATTGGGTATCTCAACAACTTGAATGTTTATATAATATTGAACTCTAGGATCCAACGCTAATTGCATGTGAATATTAGTCAACTCTTCAACTACATTTACTTTCATTTTATCGAGTTGAGTGACTTTCTTTAAATAAATTTCCAGAGTTCAACCTAGAATTTTATATGTAGACAAAGGAATCATGTTAGTAGACTCTCTAGAATCTACTAAACAATTATGAAGGTTTTTACCAAATATTCTCAAAGTGAGTAAAAATGGTGGAGACTCTAATTTTCCTTTGTAAAAGGCTACTTGTGCATCTTCCATAGGAACAATGTTCTTATCTTTTGCTTTATCCTAATTATCTTTCACCTAAGTGTCTTTAAGCTTCACTTCTTTTGAAAAATCTTCTAGAGAATTTAAGAAAGCTTTCTTCATTATAGGTGTTTTGAGAAATTCTGACAAAGAGAGGCTAATCTTTACATTTTTTATTTCTTCCGCTAAATAGTTAGTCAATTTTTTTGGTCAGCAGAATCTACCTTTTCATTTCTTGAAAAATTTGATGAATTATAATGAGAGATTACTCTGGGTAAACCTAGGTTATTGCTTGATTTATCATCAGGTGGAATATTAAAGTTATTAGGTGGGATTGATGTCGTTAGTGTCTCATAGAATTTATTTCCATTGTTGGTGTTATTTCTCAGGTTATGACTATGTCCTTTCTGATACTGTTGAAAAGCATGAATTTTGTTGATTTCTTCTTGAGGTTCATTTTCATCTTGATAGTGAAATGTGTATGTTTCTAGAGTCATAGTTGAATTATCTCCCTCATATTCATGAGTATAACTTGTGATGACACTAGGTGGCTTAACACATTCATAGATATCAAGAACTAAATAAAAATCATATCCCAATGGAACCAATTCATTTTCCTTAGGAAGTTGAGAGACACATTGTTCATTCTAATATGTAGTAGCTAGAAAAATATTTAAAGCAATTTTGAATTGTGAACAGTTTACTTCAGCATGAGCATTTGTGTTATGAATTCTACACCAATTATTCATCGCAAGATCAACTAAATTTAATTTTGATATGGATCTTTCATTAGTAGGATCAGTGTTATCTAAAGGTGTTGATACTCCTCCATTATTTGGTCGTGTATTCCAAGGTCTAGGTGGTCTACGAGCATTATACATCTGATTTTGTGAATTTTGAGCATAAAATATTCGATCTCTTAATTGTGTAACCTCTACGGTTAATATTTTGAGTTGAGCTATGATTTATTTCATGTCTTCCTTCTCCTCCAAAATTTTGATATTTTGATTTTTCTGAGTTTGCAAGAAAAAATAATTTTCATTGGCATGCAACTCTGTGATAGTTGAACCAGGGCGAGGGACTAAATCTTGACTATTTCTTAGTTCAAAGAAATTATTCTAAGGAAATGTCCCATTTTGTACCACTGAAGGATAAACATTAGGAGCTATAGGATTATTTAGAGGGAATCCATTTACGCTTGGGGTAGGGAAATTGTTCAATCCATTTGCAACAATTGTGGATGATCCATTTCCAAGGTGTTTCATTTCTAAATTTACATTTACAGCTTCAGCATAGGCTTCAGGTAAATTAGTAGGAGGATTTTTCTTTCACTGCACAAACATGGCAGTTAAAGGATCCACTATTGTATAATTGTTATCACTAAAATCTGTACCCTCTTAAATTTAGAATTCAACAATCTAGTGAAACATGGGAATGATCCCAAGGTGTGGGTACCTTAAATGAGACCAAACCTCTAGAGAAGGCCAACTTCCTATCTGGATATATCACCTAACTACTGATTCTTGAGGGGAAAAAGGAGAAGGATTATAACAAAGCTGAAAATGGTAAAAACTACTTTTTTGGTGATACACATAACTGAATTAGGACTATGAAATTCATAAAATCAACACTTAACTACAATGAAAAGTTATCTATTGCACGATTAACTGCTACATAGCCTACATAAGTGTTTCACATAAGGGTCACAATTTTTAAACTTATAAGAGGAATGACAATCTCACAGCTAGATGCTACTTTCAATGTTTAACACAATATGTAACCTGCAGTATCATACTCTTGCATAAAGGTGTTAAAACTGAGACAAATTTATCAAGGATTGAACAATATTTCTCAAAATAACTTGATACATCAACCAAATACACACAATAATGCAAGGAATTAAAAGGAAAGACCTCAAAGTCAATGATATCCAAGGTTTGAACTATATTCCATACTCCAAAATGAGTTACAATAACCTACAAAATTTTGTCAGAGGACTGAAAAGTCACTAAGTACGGAAATGCATATCCATAACTGATTACAATGAAGTCACATAAGTGACTATATCCCTCAACTCCCAAAAAAATCCATCAAAATAGGACCTATAAGCTCTATGGGTCGGATACCTCAGTATAGCTAAGAAAATAGGAACCGAAACCTCTCCAAAAAGGCTCCAATATGCTTAAAGAGGTCAATTTGACCAGGCCAAATATGATGACTCGAGAAGCTACCCCCTAAAATCTTCCAAAAGAAAAAAAAATCCTCCAAGATGCTCTCCAAATGTTGCAACCAAGTCAACAAGAGTCCCTAGATGCTTGCAAAAGCATAAGACCAACTAACAACTACCTTCCTTGATTGACTAAGTCACCCCTACTTGCATTAAATAATAACAAAATGACTAATTAAGGTTTATAATTTCACCTTAAAGTCATTTTTCTTACAATTGAGCCACATGCAAATATAACTCAGTCAATGAATAATAATGATACGTATGTGTTGAAGAATGAAGAAAATTTAGTTGATGTGGCTTCCACTTGTCAAAAATCTTCACCATAGGATTTGATGTGGCATTTCATTTACAAAGTTTGTAAAAAAAAAACACAAGGCATGAAATATTAACCTAAGGAAAATAATACTCCATTGAGAGGACCCACAGGCATATTAGTTGGCATTTGACTTTTTGTTAAAAAAACATGGCAAAAATGCCATCGACATCTCTAGGGTTAAACATATCCCTAAAACAAAAAGCATCATCTCACTTTCATTTGAGGCTTGAAACTTCTTGAAGAAGCTATGCCACCAACATGAATGAGGATTTTTGGAGTTATTGTTGAAACTTCCCTGTGGATTTTTGAGCTCATTCTACAAGCATTTACTTGTTGATTCCCTTCAGGAGAAAGACGGGTAAGATATTTTTTTGAAGATGAAACAATAAAAATTTCATTTCCTCCTTAATTTGGGCCTAGGGTCACGGCTCCTATAAATTTTCCACTCATTTTTTATTGTTTCTTATTCTCTATGATTTCTTCTTCACTTGGTCACCCTAGAAAAGCAATAATAGACCTTATGAAAGAACTTCTTGATAGGAGTATTTTGAAGAATGAAAATATAACAGTTGGGTAAGCAAATTTTGTTGTTTCTCTTCATTTCTTGAAATAAAATTATGTTCAAATTCAAATTTATTGCAAGAAGATGAACACATTTCCTCTTCAATGTCCTTCACTCTTGTATATAATCTTAGCCTTTGTTTACAGAAAGAAGAAACCTCTATAATTTTTTGTGTATTTCTTGTAAAAAATAGAAAAATGGAGAATTTTTTGTAGAGTACCTTGACATAACTAACAAATATTATCACGAACTTCCTAGAAATTGAGGGTTTTTTTTCCATGAAACCCTACCATTTTTTTGACTTGGCCTCTTTCTTGGTACATGAACTTCCCTATATTTTTACTTATATGAGGGTTTCTATGCGCCTTTCCTATAGCAGTCGCTTGTGTATTTTCATGGCACATTTCACTTATCAACATTATTATCTTCTATCGGGCCCTTGAAATATGTTGAATCTTTTATAATGTTGACTGAAATTTGTATGTGAAATCCTTACCACGTATGTTTTATACTTTGAAAGAACAAAACTTCATTATTTTTGCATGATCCTTCATTCACCACTAGGCTTTTACTGAAGTTAAAGTACATTCCATAGAGCCTTCAAAGAAGCAATCCCACTTTTTTCATTTATGTATTTCAATGCCACTACTGAATGTATTTGGATTACTTTTTTGCAGACTTCTAGAGACATGAGAGTCATGACCATTCATTTCTTCATTTCTTTGGCTGAGAACTTTTGAATTCGACAGGCTATATTTCTTGAACTGCAAACTCTATTCATTATAACTTATTGTGTGGTGATACCGGTGGAAATATTAAATAATGAGTAAGTTGTCCTTTTATGCAAAACTTGAAAATTCTAGACACAGTAATATGTGGTAAAAAATGTAGAGTTCCCCTCATATGCAAAGTCATTATAGCATTTTCTATTGCATCAATGTGAGAATTCCATTATAATATGAAACCCTCAAATGACTCCTCTGATCATTTTATATAAGAGACACATAGAATAGGAGGTTGCTAGGAATTCATGGTGGCTATTGAGAAATATGTTTCCCATAGTCTTTCCTTTCCATAAAACTGCTAACAATGTTGCTTATCATCATTTTATACTCCTCCAATATTAATTTATTCTTTAACCTGTACTTTGTTTTTAATCATTGTGAAGGTTTTTTAGATAGGATTTCTTCAAGACTATCATTCTCACTATGTTTCTTTTTAGTAGTATCTGATGCTTCATACATTGTTTTTCTTTCATAGAATCCTCTGCAACTATAGTCTTAATAGATTCTATTGCAACATCTTTTACTCTTTTCCACAGTTTCCCATTGACCACTATACAAATTACAGTCATGTGGACTATCATGTATTGATGATATCCTTCTATATTTCTTTGCTTATAATGTATGAATCTATGGGACCTAGACTATGAATTCACTTGAGACCATGTATTTGCATCACCTCTCTTACTTGAAATGACTGCCATCGACTATACACTTTGTTTACATTTAATGGAAATCCTATGATGTTTGATACAGTCCTTTCCTTCTAACTATGTAACCTATGTTTATCCTTGAATGCAAGATATTTTTCCTCCCCTTGAATGATTTACATTGCTTCCCTCTCTTAATTTTTTCTTTCATAGAATTGCTAAGCTTACTACCCTATCATAACAACAACTTGTTGTCACTATCCATTAGTGAAGGATGGAAAACCCCCTTGTATATTTTGAAAACCATTTTCTTAATGATTGTACATTAAGGAGGTACTAAAAGTGTATTTAAGGAGATTTTCCCTCATTATCTTACATTATTAAAAACCTCTTCCATTTGGATTGATTATCCACTGCCATACTTTGTAAGCATTATCATAAATATCTAATAAAAGCTCTAACCTTGAAATCTTAGGATGGACAAAAACTTCATATTATAACTTTCTTAAAATAAATGCTTCACTTATGATAGTGATCTTAACCCACTTCTATCATGAGTGATGAATACTTATCTCAATGAGATAAAATGGTTGTTTGTATCTTTCATATACGGATTATACTCATACCCCTCTTTGAAACAAAGAATACATGTTGGGCTCAACCCTTGTGGGAGCCACGTTTAACCCACATGCTAATATTTTGATAGTTAAAAATAGAAACACAATTACACCTTTATCTGCACATGAAACAAATATGTTAGTGAAATAATTGCATATTTGGATGTTTTTGATAGCTTTGATAACTTTCTGGGACATCCAAGGTCTACATATTTGTTTAACGCAGATATTGATTAGTTTATATGTGCATAGGTACTTTTTTATGTAAGACTAGGAGATTTTGATTGCTCAGAGCATTTCTCTAACATCATTGCTTATGTCAAATGCAAGAAAATGGGAGTAGCTGAGATCTAGAAAGGACCTAAGAGAACATGATAGCAACACCAAAGAACCTGTCATTCCTAGGCAATGATTGGTTTCCTTTCTTACATGCACATTTCCTTTTACTTATTCATGTATAATCTTTTTTGCATTTTCTTTGAAAATTTTAATTCAATCTCACGGCTTGCGTGAGATAATGTACATCTTACATTCAATAAAGATAACCTCATTGTTCAGAAAAGATGAATCTTTCTTCTGTTATATGCACATGTATGAATGCAATAATTTTTAAAATACAATATTTTCTAGATTATTTCATCTATGCATTTGAATGTAATGAAAGGATGATTTAGATGAACCTTTTATTCAATTTAAAAAAAACATCAAGCTCTACCCGATTGAGCTATAAGTGAAAAACTAGTAACAATAATAAACCACGATAGAAGAAAAAATATCCATTACATAAGGTGCTTGCAATCTAGAATAATAATTTTGAAACCAACCATTAAAATAAGTTATAGGTTCTCCTTCAAACCTCTTAATTTGAGAAAATTTATGATATAACAAAGTAGGATCCGTCGGTGTTCTAAATTTGGCTAAGAATTTGATTTTCATATCCAGCCAAGATCTAATAGAGTTGCAAGGTATGTTGATATACCATTGGTAAACTTCATCACTTAAGTTGTATGGGAACAACCTATGTTTGGGAGAAATTTTCAGATTATGTGCAAATAGCATAATAAATCAAAAAACCCAATCAACAATGGAGAACAATGAAAGCAAGAATCATAAAAATAATGAAACAATATTACCTAGTTTTCAAGCCTTCATTGGATGACCTCCATTGGCCTTCTCCATATTTCTACAAATGGTATAATTTACCTCAGATTTGGAGTGAAAATATAACCTATGACTAAGACAAGTAAGATATTGAAGTATTATGAGTGCTCAAGTATGCAAGTTCTCAAGCATGCTGAAAATAACTCTATGTCTAAAATGGCTTGAGAGAGAGCCTTTTTAAAGAATTCTGAATTGACAATGGATGGCCAAGATTAGAAGTTGGTAAAGCCCTAAGATCAAAGGCTAGAATTCAATGTGATAAGAAGCATTAGGGTTAGGTAAATATTAGGTCAAAGTTAGGGAAAGCTTTGAAATGAAGGGTTGAGATTTAGATAATTAAATCAATGGTGGGCAATAAATGATATAGAAAAAGAGGTAGTTGGAAAATAAAATAATAGAAATTATTTGATTTATGGAGGAAATTTGACTTATGAATTGAATAATGGTTTAATGTCATAAATGGGAATAAGATAGAAGGTGACAAATAATTATTTTGATTATTTACTTGGTGGGATGAACAGTGGGCTAGAAATGATTTAATTAATAGTGTGAAGCATGACATTAGGACATAACTAAATAATTTAATTATGTGTGGAGGAATTTTGACATAGAAAAATGTGCTTTAGAGGCCCAGGTCATTTTTATGTGTCTACATTTTTCCCCTCTTTGACATAATGCAGTTTATCATGTTGTGTCAAAGAAGAAAAGTCAAAAATATGCCTCCCTGTGAAATTAGGGAGAGGGAGGATGACAAGGAGGTAGTGGTATGCCCCCTTGAGAGGACAAGTGGGTGAAAATAATATGTGTGTTCTCTTGAAATGGATGAGAATAAGAGAGGATGAAGGAATAGAATAAATGTTAGCCCAGAAGACATGGATGTTAGGACAAAAAGTGAATACTTCAATATCTTGCCAAATAACATAATAGGTGTTGCATAATCATCATTGGGTGGTAAAATGTGAAAAATGGAAAACAAAAACCATGATATAAAATAGATCAAGGTGTGCAAGGTCATCCACTTGTGAAAAATAGACATTCACACACAAGGAATGTCCTAACTCATACTAAGGGCTAAGTTGCCTCAGTCTTTCTATCAAGACACACCACAAACAACAATCAAGGAAAAAAATAGGTCATGATATGTCATCGCACCTCTAAATCCTTCATGATACATCCTCGAGGTAGCTAATAACATGACCAAGAGACAAAAAAATAAAAATATAAGACAAAATAGACCAAAAAAGTCAACAACCATTCAATGTGTTTTCCAATATTTGTGTTCTGAAGGTTTATTGCTTGAAGGTTTGGAAGTTTGAAGATTTGATAGTCTGATAGTTTTGATGGCTTGATGATTCCTATCATTAAGAAGACATATCCTAAGAAGGCCAAAGATTATGTGACAGAGCCTGTCGTCAAGAAATACACATCCTGAAAAGGAAAATGACATTGTCACAGAGCTTGTCATTAGGAAAGACACATCTGGAGAAGGAAAATGGCATTTTGATGACTTTTAATTCCAAAAAGGACACATCTTGAAGGGGACCATAAATTGACTAGGTTGAAATGGTTTTGGAAATTTGACTAATGTGACTTATGGACTTATTGGACTATGTTGTTTGTTGGTTCTCGATTTGAATGGTGTCGTTCAAATTACTATCTTATGTCCGAGTTTGATTGTCTGACTTATTGGACTTACAAGACAAACCCTACAGGATTGACCTAGGTGGCCTCAGAGGCTCGTCAACTGATGGCCTTGCCTATGCCATACACTCAGAGACCCTGTAGTTCGACATGACTCTTGACTTTATGTCAATGACAAAGGACTAAATCATGATTTTATTTGACAACACCCTAAGGGACAGATCTAATGCCTAAAGGATTGACCTAATGCCTCGGGGGCACATTGACAGATGGCCTTGCCTACATCTAGTCATAGAGGCATCATAGTTCAACAATGAAAAATAATTACTTGACTAACTCTAACGCTATTTTTGGGATTTCAAAGTTATTTGGATGTTTTGTATTTTTGACAAGTTTTGATTTTTTTGGATTTTTGGAGTTTTTATGATTTTTTTGTCTTTTGGGGCATTATTTTTAATCTTTTTGGGAATTTTTGAACCTCTGGTGACCAATGTAGAATCCAATGAAACTAGGTGTTAGGAAATGTGTTGCCAGCTAGGTCTAGGACTAACCATCAGGGAGGGGATGGGACAGGGGTTTATTATGGATGGATGGAAGATGGAGGAGAAAGGATGCAAGACATCAACCGCTTGAAAGTCATGATAAAGATGACAGCGCCTTATGATGGATGTTAAATGGGAGATGATGGAAGGAAAAGGCATTACTATGGATTAAGGTGGAAGACCAGGTAAAGTGATAGTAGATGACTAGAGTAGATAGTGACTACACATGGTGCCTATTTGCCAGGCTTTCACCATGGTACTTATCCAAAGCACCACCGAAGTGGTTTTCACTATTGGATGAATTATTTTTATTTACTATTTTTATGATTTTATGATTTTTTTGTTGTCACCAAGATGACTATTTGCCAAGTTTTCATCAAGGTAACGATTTTCTTGAGTTTTCAAATTTTTGTGTATTTTTATGGTTTTAGCATGGTCTAAAGCTATGTATAAAATTTGTGCAGGTGTAAGCTATTGATAGGCTCTAACAAAGGTTACCCTTCAATTATGGGCAGCCAATAAGCACCATAACCAAAAGATGTTCTTATGACACAAGGACCCAACCAATTGGGCTCAGATTTATCAGGTTTCTCATGTTTTACTTGATTTTTTGGATTCTCCATCAACACTAAGTCACTGATGTCAAATTGTCTAATAAAAACCCTTTTTGTAACTATGGCAAAGGTATTTTTTATATGCTTGTAGATAATTCAAGGCCCTCTATATGCATTCATCAAATAATTCTAACTCATGCAACCGGGATATACAATATTCCTCATCATCAATAAGCCCTTTCATGGAGACTCGTAGGGAGGGGACTTCAACCTTGATAGAAAGGATAGCCTCCAAACCAAAGACTAGGGAAAATGGGGTGGCACTGGTGGGAGTGTGAATGCTTGTGCGATACGCCCATAGGGTGGGGTTAAGTTGAATGTGCCAATCATGGCCAACATCATTGATAGTCTTTTTAAGAATTTTAATTATGGTCTTATTGGATGCCTCAGCTTGGTCATTGCATTGCAGGTAATATGGTGTGGAAAGCTGATGCAGAAGACATCCTTATTTTTGAAAGGATGATCATTGTCAGTAATGATGGTTTGGGGGACACCATACCAACATATGATGTAATTGAGGATGAACTTGGAGATTTATTTATCGATAATGTATTTCATAGGTATGGCTTCAACCCATTTCATAAAATATTTGGTGGTGGTGATGATGAAATTATGGTCATTTGATGAGGTGGGATGAAAATTTCCTATGAGGTCAAGTCCCCATTGGGTGAAGGGCCATGGTGAAGTGATAGGTTGCAACTCCTGCGCAGGTGCATGGATGAGGTCACTGTGTATTTGGCACTATCAATTTTTTTTCACAAAGTGATAGGCATCATGCTCCATTGTAGGCCAATAGTATCCAAGTTGCATGATATTTTTAGCTAGGGTCAGACCACTAGAATGGGCTCCACATAATTTTGTGTACTTCATGTAAGGTATTTTTGGCTTTGTTAGTGTCAAGACATCTAAGTAAGGTGTTGTTAAAGCTACATCTATATACGGTATCACTGATGATGGCGTAGCGAGCGGCTTTACAGATGAAGGACTTGTGTTGATTGCTGGAAAGGTTGGGTGGTAGGGTATGGGAATGTAATTAGTCATAGATATCTTGGTACCAGGGGGAATTTGGGTGAACAAGCTCACATAATATCTTAGACTCCAAGACATCAAAGGTGGGGACCAAAAATTGTTCCACTACGAACTCACACTATGACGTATTGTCATGAATATCCAAAATAGACCCAATAGTGGCCATGGCATATACTTCTTTATTTTGAACATGTGACACTTGGAAAAAGGACATGTCTACAAAGTATTGCTTGAAAATATCAACAATTCATTTGTATGGGGTCAATTTTGTGTCCTTAGTATCACAATCATCGTTGAGCTTTCAAATGATCAATTGTGAATCACCAAAGACCTGTAGACTCTTGATTTTCCATTCTTTTTTCATACACAATCTTGTCAATAAGGCTTCATACTCTGCAATGTTGTTTGTGCACAAGAAAGCTATCATGAAAGATTTAGGGATTGTATCACCTTGAGGGGTAACAAATAATATACGTGCACCTTATCCATGATTAGTATGTGAGCCATCAAAATACAATTTCCAAGTTACACTTGTATCTAGTGTGAATATGCAATTTTCGGGAAAATATGAAACCAAAGGGTGATCAACTTGTGTGGTCACGTCTGCTAGTTAGTCAGTGATGACTTTTCCTTTTATTTCCTTACGTTCCACATACTGAATATTGTATTCACTGAGTATCATAATCCATTTAGCCATTTTTCCTATTAATTTTGCCCTTATGAGTAGATATTTTAGAGGATCTATCCTTGCCACAAGATTAGTCTAATGGTTTATGTAGCGTCACAACTTTTGAGTAGTGAAAACCACTACAAGACAAGCATATTAAATTGGAATATAGTTAAGCTCCTAGCCCACCAATGTGTGGTTAATATAATAGATTATGTTCTCCTTTTCTTCATGGTTATTTTGAGCCAAAAATTCCCCTCGTATGGTTTTAGTATTTGAGATGTACAAAATTAAGGGCTTTCCATCAATAGGTGGCATCAGGATAAGAGGCATCAAGAGGTGCTCTTTAATTTGTTGAAAATATACCTCACACTTGTATATCCAAATGAAAGGAACTTCCCTGTGTAAAAAATACTTAAAAGGTTGACATTTATCTGCAAGTTGTGCGATGAAGTGCCTAATGGACTGGAGTTGGCCCTATAGCATTCAAAGTTGACTGATTCCTTTAGATGGAGGCATGTCTAATATTTCTTTGAATTTTTTTGGGTCTACATCAATGCCTCGACAAGAAACAATGTATCACAAAATATTTCTTGATGCTACGTCGAAGACACATTTCTTGGGATTTAGGCAAACCTTATATTCTTTGAGCTATTTGAAAATCTTGTCCAAGATTCTTAAGTGATCACCATGTGTCAAGGATTTTCCAAAATATCATCAACATAATCTTTCATTAATGTGTGCATGAGATCATGATATATGGTGGTCATGGCTCTCTTATAGGTTGTGCCTACATTTTTAAGTCCAAAGGGCATGACATTCTAGTAGCAAGTACCCCATGGGCAATTGAATGTCATCTTGTGTTGGTCTTTAGGAGTGATACGGATCTGATTATACCTTGACAAGCCATCCATGAGGGACAACATTTCATAACCTACTGTTAGGTCTAATATGATGTTTATATTCGAGAGTGGGATGTCGTCCATTGGACATGATTTTTTCAGGTCCCAAAAATATGTGCAGATACAGATTTATCCATTCAATTTGGTCACTAGGACAAGATTTGAGATCCAACCTGCATAGTCAATAGGTCTTATGAAACTAGTATCCAGTAATTTCTTGTTCAACTTTGACCAGCATAGATATTTGAGGGTTCATTTTTCTAAGCTTTTGTTTGACCGACTTTACATTTGGATGCAATGATAGATGGTGCAGGACCAACTCGTGATCCAACCCTGGCATATCGGCATAGGACTATGCAAAATTGATTTGGCATTTTGTGAAAAATGCTTGAAATTCCAATTTTTCTTCTTCTGTTAAGGATGTTGCAAAGAGAACAGTCTTAGGATTATTTGCAGTACCAATGTTGACCTCTATTATGTCTTTGATCAACATTGGGGATATCTCTTGATTGACAAGGATAAAATCCAACCCTCCATCCTCTGGTGCTTTAGAGAGGTTTTCACCCTCAGATACGTCCTTTCTTTTTACTTTTTCTTGGTCAGAAGGTGCCTTACAATTTTCACCTAAAGACCATTCATATTTTATTTTATTTTTGTCATTTTTGTGATTAGAGGGTGAGACGGTCTCACCAAAATATGCTGCAACATCAAGATCTATAGTGAATCCAACCTTATGGTCTCCATGTGGTATGCCCTCTTGTAGTCTCATAAATTCAGCAATGGCCTCATCATTTTCATATATTTCCAAGGTAGGTGGATTTTGTTGGTCCCAATCGATCAATTGTGGGTAAATGAGGGAGATGCCATCATCAATGTTAGTGAAGGATGGTGAAGTGGCTGATAGGGTAAAGATAGGTGTGTGATCAAGATCCCAAAATGATTCTATCCATTCTTTTATGTATGTGGTCTTTGGTGGGTCAGGTTCATGAAAGGAGTCAACACGAATATTGATATCCATGAGATTGGTAAAGGATGGAAGGAGTATGTCAAACTCCAGAAAGACATGATCAAGCTCATAGTCACTTGTGGTGTAGGAATCGCACTCATATTCATTAGAGTCAGTGTTAGCATAATAGATGTCGATAGGATCCTTAAATTTCTCAACGTCTTTTGAAGAACTCACATCCTTAATTGAAAGCACCTTAGTACTTGGAGAACCCATCTTAATTGGAACAAAACCTAACCGTAATTTCTTTGATCGCTTAAGAAGCATCAAGGGTTCTCTCATTCCATTTTTATGTTTACCAAGTCCACTTATTCCATCATAACCCTTTTGTTTCATGAGATCAAAACCTTTTCCATATTGTTCTATTGGTAGCGGTGATAGACCTTCTTTGTCTTTGTAAAGCCATGCTGAAATGTCCTCAATGTCCTCTTTGTTTAACACTCCTCAACTTGTGAAGGTGGTGGTGGGAGGAACTTTAATGAAAACTTTGGGTTCCATATTGAAACAAGGCTTGCCATAAGACTTGAGAGACTTAGGTAGCTTTTTGATGCAATAGGTAGTATTCAGTTTATACTCACAACAACCTTTGTCTTGGATCTTGACTTTGGGGTCGACGGATGGGGTTTTGGATGTAGATGATTTAGTGAGGGTGGAGGGATCGATGTAAGTGGATGAAGTGGATACAGTAATGGATGCATATGCTTCTTGATTGATAGGCACCTCACATTTGAGAACTCCTCTTAAATTAGTGCAATATTGGAAGGGATCAAGATTGCCAATGATCATGACTTCGGTGCTATTATATGGAAATTTAAAGCATTGATGATAGGTGGAAGGAACGGTTTTCATGGTGTGAATCCAAGGTCTACTGAGGAGAAGGTTATTTGTAAGTTCAAGATCCAAGACCTAGAATGTGGTGTCCATAACTATGGGTCCAACTCCGATAGGGAGTGTGATAACACCCTTGGAAGAGCGTTCTTCATCATCATAGGCCTTGATTATAATTCTTTTATCCATGTCTACACATGCTTCAAAATAGCCCAATGTCTTAATCAATTTTAAGGTGCAAATTTTCAGTCCAGCTCTGACATTTACCAAGACTCATTTGACCTTGTGTTGATGGAAAAATACTTCAAGGTGCAATGGGTCATTATGGCTAGACTTTTGTGAAGAGTAGTCTTTGTTAGAAAATAAGACATGGAGTGAATTAGCCAAGTATCCAACCATGGGTTCAAATCGATTGACGTCCAAGTTGGTGGTAATGGAGGTTTATTTCAAATACTTATCGAGGATAGCTTTGTGTTTAGGTGATAGGCGTAACAACTTGAGGATGGAAATATGTGCAAGTGTCTTGCCCAATTGTTCAACAAGATTATATTGGTCTTTAGATTGTGGCTACTTTGAAGAAGTAGATAAAATAACCTTAGCCCTGCGGGTAGTGATGACACATTTAAGAACCTTTTTAATGGTAATTTTTTTGACATAGCCATCTATGGCATGGAGGTGATCAATTATCTATAAGTAATCAAAGGAATTCTTGGTATAATTGGCCTAATTTTCTGTCTGTCGACCTGAGGTGGAGGGATTTCCTGAACCATTTTCTTATAGTGGATTCTTGAAGATTGTATGGTCTTGATTAGAAGTTTTTTGTGTCCTTCGACCTCTATAGTAGCATTTTCAATTAGGTCTTGGATTATGTTCTTCAATTGATGACATGATGAGGTCTTATTCCCTTTGATGTGGTGGTATTCACAAAGGGCATTGTCATCCCACCAAGAGGGTTTGAATTATTTGAGGTCATATGGCCTTGGCTTTGGGAGCTATATAATGTGTGATTGTACTAACTTCTTTAAGATAGATTCAATTGGTTTTGGTAAAGGAATGTATTGTTTGTATGGGAATTCCCTTGGTTGTCTTGGGGGTCCTCATTCTTGAGTATTTTGGACCACGTTAGTTTCTTGGTTGGAAACATATGGTGCATTTTTGTTTGTGTTGGGTGCTTTGAGAGTCAATGTGGGGCCTGCTCAATTCACAAATTTCACGTCTATGACTCCATTGTGTGTTACATTCTTATTGCAGGACCAAAAATTTCTTCTGTCATTAGGTGTCTATTGGTTGTGATTTTTTTTGTTTCCATATGTAAGTTCACCTTGGGAAATTAGGACCTTTTCAAGTGTGATTCCTTTATCGACCAATTCTACAAATGTGGCACAACAATGTACTTATAAAGGGTGTTTCAGCTTTGACTTGATATTTTCTACAAACATGTCCACTTTTTGTTTTTAAGGAATCTTGATGAGACATTGACTCGCCGTGCTATGCCATTGTTGGAAGAAATTAATAAAAGACTCTCCTTCATCTTGTGTCAAATGGAATAAGGTAGCAATTGTGACATCATTTTCAATGTTATAAGCATAACTCTCCATGAATTTATTGGCAAGGTCATCCCATGACTTTATAGACCCCTTTAGGTATTAGTGCAAACCATTCAAGTGTCAACCTCATAAGACTTCTAGGGAAGAGTCTCAAAAGGTAGGAGTGATCGTATGCAAGATCCATGCAAGCAATGGTGAATTCTCGTATGTGCTCGAGAGGATTTCTCTTGAATCCCTTATACTTAGTGAAGGTAGGGATGACATACCCAAGAGGGAAAGGAGGCATGTATATGCTAGTGTCATATGGATAAGGGTGTAGATCATGTGATGAGTACATCTTCTTGTTTGACACTTGTAAAACCCTCCAATTGCTTTTGTAGGGTAGCCCACTGGGTAGTCAATGCATCTATTACGAGATGGTTGGTAACATTGTTATGAGGTCCCAAATTTATGTTGTGTGTCCTACTTTTTGTTAAGATGACATGTTTTGGTTTGAAACATTGTGCGTATGTGGTGGATTTTGATTGTTTCCATGAGTATGAATGTTTGTTGTGTAGGTTGGGATGTGAGAAGTGGTTGAGCTATGTTGCAATTGTTGGGTATATTTTCCATGTATATTTTGGTTTCCGAAAGGGATTCCTTGTGTGTAGCTATATGATATGTTAGGTTTTTTTGTTTTTGGTCCATGTCCTTGTTGAAAAGGATTATAACCATGTCACGTGTTTTTATTTTGACTATGTGGAGCATTCATGGTTTTTCCTTGCAAGGTGTTTGTATTCATATGAGTACCTTGTGACATTGTGTTTTGTGTTTTATTGAGGTCCTTGGATGAGAACCCATCTTGCATTAGGTCTACCAAGGATGTTAGATGTGGGTACCCCTATGGCCCAAGATGATGACCCAAAGGGATTAAATCTCAAGCCAAAGGGTTGTGTTGTGAATGATGGTTGTGATGTGGTTTGTGTCATGGGTTATGGCATAGATTGTGTTGCAAAGATGGATGAAGTGTTGGTAGTTGTAGTATTTTGGCTTGTTGTTCCAATGGGTATGGAAATTGTAAGTTGTGGTGTAGATTGTCCTTGGCTTGTTATTGTGTTATCCTTGGGTGATTTTGTTGCTCGTAAGGTGTTGACATAAAATCCTTGAGGTAGTTTAACTCCTTCATGTAATATTTTGGCTAAATATCATTCAGGGTCCAACATGACAATTTCATCCACAAGAGAGGCAACATCGAGATTTTATGCGATGGCCTGATCTGATTAGGATCTAGACTAATTGCATAATTGAATGCTTAATGTTTACAATCTTTAAAATCCAAATGACATAAACGAAATTAACACATTAACATGGTTAATTAAGCGGAAATAATAAAGTGAAGAAAATAGAATGTGAGAGAGAAGGAGAGAGAAAATGCAAACAATCTGATAACAAAGTTTGCCACAATCGTGACTATGTCTCCGGGTCTGCTCCAATGGAGTGAGACCGATCCGATTAATCTCCAGAAAAGGATTACAAAAGGTCTTCCACCTGTTACAAGATTTCTATCTCCTTGGACGATAATGAATTACAAATAAATCCTTCAACAAATGCAACAAGCTTAACTAAGCTTCAAATGCATAAGGATCAATTCACTATCACTTGGAAATATTCTCACAACTCTCTCAAAAATTCACTTCCAGCACTTAGCCAAAAAATATCTTCACCAAAAATTGCTTAATCTCACACCCCCCATTCTACCCATTTTATACAAAAAATTTACCAAATATGGTTCATAACCATATTATTTACAAGATATCCTTAATCTCCATTTTTAACAACAAATCCCCTCAAAATAACATGCATCTTAAAAATCCCACAAAAATAACCTCTTAGAATATTTTGTGGTTAATTTTAAAATGTTATGACTATCGAATATATATGATAAAACAAATTTCGTCCAACTCAAACCCCACCAAATCCACGGCTTGTTGGGAATTCTGAAATTTTTGGCAAGGATGGGTCGGTGGTTCCAACCACCGGCCCACCATTTATGGGTCGGTGGTTCCAACCACCGGCCCACCATTTATGGGTAATAGCCACCAATAATCTTTAAATCAAAATAAACTCCCATTAAATTCCAAATCTTGTGGGCGGTAGTTTGGTTATTGAGAAAGGTTCTAGCACTTGCAGTCTTGGTGGAGATCATAGGTTCCATTCCCATTCCACACACGTTTCTTTGGTTTTTAATTTATAAGTGGCGGAAAAAAATGCGATCAAATACCGCTAGAGCCATTTAGATACTAGAACATGCATGTGGTGTAGTGGTAAGGTGAAGGGTTTTGGAGTGGGTAGGTTGAGAGTTCAAATCCGCCCATCCATTTTGAACTAAAATGCAAAGTCAATTGGATTTGGTCAACCTTTGACCAGTCAACTTCAAATTTTGACTATTCGTAACTTGTACAAATGGACGTCTTTTCGCTCTGTTCAAGTTGCATTGGAATCAGGATGTCGAGCCTTTTCTGATGGTTCAGATTTTGGAGAGAGATGAGAAACTTTAAATTTCACTGAAAATTATCCACCGGATCAAGCCTCCCCATTGAAGACCTTTTGGACCTCCAAAAGTGGCATTTATACTGACATTAAGTGAGGACTTGGCCTCCCCACTTCTCCTGTATCCTTTGTACATCTATATACCTGGCTCACAAGCACAATGAAGACTGCAACATATTGTTGAACATAAACATCATTCTATCACTTCCATAAGCATCTACATCAACTATCGTAGCCACTAACCAACAAACATTGACTAGCATCAAGCTATACAATAATGCAGATATGAAAGAGAATAGATCAACAACATATCGGTCATTCACAACAAGAACATTTTTACCCAAGGGACCATCAAGACTTTCAATCACCATTCCCTCATGTTGTACTGTGGGTGCATCCTGCAACATCTGACCCTGGTTAGCTACTCCAAGTTCATGTTTAGAACCTCCTATACTGACAGACATAAGAGTTAACTCTTTACTTGCATTAATCACCCTCTTTAACTGCCCTGTGTTTTTAAAAGAACGATCAGTCTTAATCCTGTGAGAATGTACAATGTACTGTATGCCATCTTTAAACAAATGATAATGATTCTTTTCCCTATAGAAAATGGATTTTCAATCATATAAATAAGGGCTACCCAAAACTATCCCACATATATCTAGTGGAACCACATCAAACTGTACTTCATCCACAAACTTACTAGTGATTGCAAATTTCAAAGTGCATTGTCTTGTTAGTTGCAACTTATCATTTTCACAAATCCGGCCTAGTGGATAAGGTTTCTTATGCTGTGTAGTTTTTAATCCCAAGTTTCTTACAACACTTTCAGAAATTAAGTTAACTTGAGAACCACTATCTATGAGTGCATCAATTTTAATGTTCTTAGCAACAACCCTTAAATGAAATAGCTCATTCCTTTTCTTATCTTCAGAGACATCATTAAATTTAGAAGTAGAAGCACAACTATCAAAGGAAACACTGGAAAGAGGAGCTTTACCTTTCAAACCCATAGCTATTATCTTAGCTTCATCATCAAAATCGGAACCAAGATCCATAACAACATTTGAAGACTCCTTCTTACCTTTATGTTTCTGATTATGTTTTTGAGCCCACTTAGACTTCAATTCGGGATGCAACTACCAACAATGATCTTCATCATGACCCTTCCTGTCACAATGAGAGCAAGAAAATTGGACATCCTTCTTAACTGTAGCTGTCTTCTTTCCTTTCCTTGTCTTTGCAACCTTAGATGATTTCTTTACAGAGTTATCATTATCAAACTTATCAATAAAAGATTATTTACCCCTTGACTCTAAGTGGGTAGCTTGGACACGAACTTCATCCAAGTTGTTAGGATTCAAAACCAAAATAGAATGCCTAAGGTAGGAATGCAGACCTCCTATGTACTTCAACAAAGTGTCCTGGGTGTACAAAGGAACATTCCAAGCAATAGCCCTTTTTCTAAATTCATGGGTGTACTCCTAGACAAATTGACCCTTCCCTTGCCTAAACATTTGCCAGTCCATCATTAACTGTTGCATATGGCCTAAGGGATAGAATTGCTTTTTAAGAGCATTAATAAATTCTACCCAAGTTAAACTGACTCTACCATGTTGTGAAACTTCTGCCTTAGTCTTACTCTCCCACCAGGTTAAAGTTGTACCTCCTAACTGAAGAGTAGCTAATTGGATCCTATCAACATCATCTAATAGGTTCTGGACTCTACAGTAGACTTCTACTTGCTGAATCCAATCATCCAATTTTTCAACATTAAGTTCACCACAATACCTTGGTAAATCAAATTTTACATCCAATTTAATTTTAGGCTTATGCCCACTCTTAAAAGGATTAAAAGAAGTAGAATGAGGAGAAGATGGAGAAGAAGGAGAAGGAGAAGAGGGAGGAGAAGAAGAAAAGGGGTGATCTAGTTGCTTGCCACCATCTCCATGTTGTTTCCCTTTCTTGTCTTCATGAACATCTTTCTTCGACAAACCTCCTTCACGTTCCTTTCGTTCTTGTCTTTCTTGGAAAAGAATGTCCACCTTAGCCTTCATCTTGAGGAATGCTCTTCAGAATTCCTTCTCACTGATTTCTTCAGGAACCTCCATTCCAGACACAGACATCTTCAAAAAACTTCTTCGCTTGCCTTCACCCTTTTGAATCTTGGATCTCGTTAGCATTCAAGAAAACAACTGCAATAATAGTCAATTGAGCTCTGATACCACTTGATCTGATTAGGATCTAGACTAATTGCATAATTGAATGCTTAATGTTTACAATCTTTAAAATCCAAATGACATAAATGAAATTAACACATTAACATGGTTAATTAAGCGGAAATAATAAAGTGAAATAGAATGTGAGAGAGAAGGAGAGATAAAATGCAAACAATCTGATAACGAAGTTCACCACAATCATGACTACGTCTCCAGGTCTGCTCCAATGGAGTGAGACCGATCCGATTAATCTCCAAAAAGGATTACAAAAGGTCTTCCACCTATTACAAGATTTCTATCTCCTTGGACGATAATGAATTACAAATAAATCCTTCAACAAATGCAACAAGTTTAACTAAGCTTCAAATGCATAAGGATCAAATTCACTATCACTTGGAAATATTCTCACAACTCTCTCAAAAATTCACTTCCAGCACTTAGCCAAAAAATATCTTCACCAAAAATTGCTTAATCTCGCACCCCCCATTCTACCCATTTTATACAAAAAATTTACCAAATATGGTTCATAACCATATTATTTACAAAATATCCTTAATCTCCATTTTTAACAACAAATCCCCTCAAAATAACATGCATCTTAAAAATCCCACAAAAATAACCCCTTAGAATATTTTGTGGTTAATTTTAAAATGTTATGGCTATCGAATATATATGATAAAACAAATTTCGTCCAACTCAAACCCCACCAAATCCACGGCTTGTTGGGAATTCTGAAATTTTTGGCAAGGATGGGTCGGTGGTTCCAACCACAAGCCCACCATTTATGGGTAATAGCCGCCAATAATCTTTAAATCAAATAAACTCCCATTAAATTCCAAATCTTGTGGGCGGTAGTTTGGTTACTGAGAAAGGTTCTAGCACTTGCGGTCTTGGTGGAAATCATGGGTTCCATTCCCATTCCACACACGTTTCTTTGTTTTTTAATTTATAAGTGGCGAAAAAAAATGCGATCAAATATCGCTAGAGCCATTTAGATACTAGAACATGCATGTGGTATAGTGGTAAGGTGAAGGGTTTTGGAGTGGGTAGGTTGAGATTTCAAATCTGCCCAAACATTTTGAACTAAAATGCAAAGTCAATTGGATTTGGTCAACCTTTGACTAGTCAACTTCAAATTTTGACTGTTCATAATTTGTACAAACGGATGTCTTTTTGCTCCGTTCAAGTTGTGTTGGAATCAAGATGTCGAGCTTTTTCTGATGGTTCAGATTCTGGAGAGAGATGAGAAAATTCAAATTTCACTGAAAATTATCCACTAGATCATGGCCTCTCTTCTTGTATGAAAACATTTCCATATTTTTCTCTAACAAGGAATTGTTTGAAAGGATTGTGTGTCTTTGGTTGTTGATAAGATGTGGACCCCCAGTGGACATGAACATGAATTTCAAGGTGGGTATTGTTGTGATGATCACTAGTGGTATTATCAAAGTTGATAGTGCTAGTGTAATTGTAAGGGTCCTCATCATC
Source organism: Sequoiadendron giganteum (assembly GCA_007115665.2). Lineage (NCBI taxonomy): Eukaryota > Viridiplantae > Streptophyta > Pinopsida > Cupressales > Cupressaceae > Sequoiadendron > Sequoiadendron giganteum. The sequence continues at coordinate 370,812,990 of CM021106.1, forward strand.
ATGAAAGAGGTCCATTTCTTGACATTTCTTTTGTAATCTAGTTTCAACCATATAAGGCTTGCTCAAAATGAAGGTGGAAAATGCAAATGGTATGAGACTAAGACTATGTTTTTGGTATTTTTGAAATAAGGCATGCCTAAATGTAATGCAACTATTTTTTTGGTATTTTTGATATTTTAAAAATGAAAGATGTCTAATGTATGCAACAAGACTAAAATTGATAATGATAATGTTGGATGTTAGTAAGTCTAAAGTGTGTGAATATGTTCTTATAGGTCAAAAATGTTGTGGTATGAAGGATGAAAGTGACTAAGAGGTGATGGATACCTATATTGAACTTGAAAGCTTAAATAATTTTGAAATATTGAAGAATAAGATCACTAACTATCCAAGGGTAAACCAATTTTGCAACTAGGATTGTCAAGTGGCATTTTTTTAGGACAAGTGGATAAAAGTGACAAGGTGAGTTTCCCAACTAAACTTGTGAGTAGGAAACTATCACCAAAATGACAAAGTACTAAGTTAAAAAGTGACTTGGTCAAGTGACAATATTTTGTTGAGACAACGATTTGTGCCAAGGTAAAGATAGTTCTTCTATCCTAAAATCCACAAGGTGTCAAGCCTAAAATTTTGAAAAAGGTGGCCTAATGTGATGTTGGGATATGGAAGTAATTAGGATGCTAAGGTACCTAAAAATGGTGACCTAATAATGGAATGATGATATGCAAGGTGAATTGAGAAAGTTTCTAGTTTGAAACAAGAATCACAACAAGAAATTGGTCTGAAAATGGAGCCTAAAGGTCTAAATCTAATTTTGGCAAAAGGTTGACCTGATTTTGATTGTTTGGTTCAAAAATGTTGCTTGGTGTAATATTGTGAAGTGTTGCAATTGTAAGGTTTGGTTGCTTGTTTGTTTTAATACACACACATAAAACACAAGCAAACAATTTTTTTTTTGAGTTTGATCTTGACAAACACTTTGAAGACACTCTACACAACCTAGGCTTCTTGAGAGATACTAGTTGCTAGATCCCCACTCGAATTTATCCAACCACTTAAACAAGGCAGGCAACTAGAGACTTGTTGGTATTGGCTCCCCTCCATGGCACTCACTTCTCAGGCTCACCAAGTCTCAATTCTCCAAAGAGGAATTTCTACCTCTACACATGCTTAGTGAAGACATGAGACGACTTCAAAATGATCATTCTTGCACTAGCAAGTGAAATGGATTTTGGCCACTAAAACAAAGGTTCTTAGTGAATACACGAGGACATGGCACCTTTTGAGCATCCAACAAGCCACTTAAGGCTTTAATCACTCTACTAGGGGCACTTATACATTTTATGTTAGGTACTCTGTTTCGAGTGACACTGCATGGATAAGGCCTACACACCATGAGGAATTAACGGTTTAGTCTTATCCTTTTATATACCAGACTGAGTGAAAAACTGGTTGGATTCATTCCCTCTTTTGAGGAAAGCCCCTCTAAAGATAACAAAAGCAAGACAAAGATTTTATTTTTGATCACCCAAGATCACACAAAGCGCAAGGGGAGTACATACACAAACACCTTTGCCTCACACTCGCATAATGTTCATTTTAATTCCAAAATCCAAATGTGTGGGTGGTTGCACAAAAATTTAAAGGTGTTTTTGATTCTCAAGATCGCCAAAATGGCATGAGAAAAGCATACACACCTAGAAACAAAATGCAAAACCACAAGACAATGCAAGCACTAGTAAATTTTAAACCTGCTTATGATGTCAAATCAAACACACAAATTACTTTTAGGCCCACTAATCATTCTATGTGAAAAAGACGCTCAAGATAAAGCAAACTAAAGCAAGAGCCCTACAAAGCATGATTAGTAGTTTTGACCGCCAATCTTTAATAAACGATAGTTGAGGTTTTAAATTTCAAATCTTGGGCATTCGAACCTGTAGAAAAAAGAAGTTAAAGATTAGCCATAAAACCAAAATTAAATTTTAAAAAAAGAAGAGAGCATTAATCTAATTAACAAAATTAAAGGTTAAGCTAAACCTAACTAAGTTAATCCCAAAAATTAATCTAAAGTAAAATGGATCTAAATATTAAACTAACAAAATTAATCTAGGTCAAAGTTGACTATTAAATCTAACCTATTATTACTTTAAACTAAAAAGAAATTTATGTAATTTAAGGTAGTCAACATCTAAATTAAATTAGAAAATCTAAATTTAAACTAAATTTAATCTTAATAAGAATCAAAACAAAAAATTAATTTAGGCTAAAAAGCTAATTAATCTAAAAAATCTAAAACTCAAAAAAAAAAAATCAAAAATCAAAAATCTAATCTAAAGTTAATCTAATAATCTAAAATTTAAGATTTAAAAAAAATATATCAAAAAATCTAAAATCTAATCTAAAGTTAATCTAAAATTCTAAAATTAAAAAAAAAAAATCTGAAAATCTAAAATCTAATGTAAAAATCTAAAATCTAATCTCAAAATCTAAAATCTAATCTAAAAATCTAAAAATTTAAAATTTAATTATAAGTCTAAACTCTAATTTAATTAAAGATTTAAAGTAAAGTCTAAATTAAAAAGCTAAACGGAAAATCTAAACTAAATGAAATTATAAAATAAAACTTAAATCTAAATTTAAATTTAACTTCAATTAAAAAATTCTGAATTTAAAATGTAAAATCTGAAACTTACATATAAATTAAATCTAAATCTAGTTTAAACTAAATAAATCTAATATCAAAAATTAATTTAAAAAAACTAAAATTAATTTAAAAAATCTAATTTAAAACCTAAATGAAACTAAACTAAATCTAAAGCTCCTTTAAAGAAAAGCTTAATTTAAAATCTTAAATCTTAAAGTAAAGCTAAAGCTCAAAGCCATTATATTTGACTACATTAATGAATTAAAACTAAAGACGCGTGGATTGGATTTTAGCCATTTATAATAGAGTCGTCCAAAGCTGGAGATAGCGCCGAAGAGTGTCGACTGGTCTGAGGAATGTGAGGAACAACAGAGCCCACGTGAGGAGCAGCAAAGCCGCGTACGATGCCTTTTCAGCAATGTCAGAATTAATGAATGTACTCCCTATTCATCCAACTTTCAGCGTCGAATTCATACACATGGCTTTTATGAGAAGAAGATAGAGTCCCAACAGAAATTCAGCGATTACTTTCATCAGCGCCACCAAACAATCTGGTCTGCACAGACAAATAATCTAGAAGCCCTAACAATCTGGAAGCACGTTCAGGCATACAAAAAATTACACCGTAACCTTATGATACGCCCATTTTATTTTGATCAAGTTCTTGAAAAGCATTCTTGCCCACAAAAATTGCAAACATGATTGCTATGGAAAAACCAAGATTTAAATGAATCATGAATTCAGAACAGGACGATGAAGATCAGAATAAACACCATGAAAATTCAAACCTGCTACTATCAAGAAGAAACTAGAGACAATTTGTGAATCGACAATAAGCGTAATGTTCAAATGAACTTCGCATGACAGAAGATTGGTAGTTGCAGATCAAATCAATACACGTGAAAATCAAAGGAGAAATATGGCACCATTCAACTCAGTGCAAATTGACTATTTTGGCAAGATATAACGCCAGTTTTGCAATAACTGTAGGCGTGGAAGTCTTGCTTATCAGTGGAATGAGAGTAACAAAAAAAAATGAAGCGAAGGCATTGAAATTGGTAAGTCAAGCGTTGATCACTTCAATTAGATAGGATTTGTATTTGATAAGGATTTCCCAAAACATAAGAAAACAAGTGGATAAAAATCCTATGCCGAATCATAAGATCATACAATTAAGTTGTATTTACTTTGCTTTTCCTCGACTTGTCTGCTCTTAGAAAAAAAAAATCATGAATATATACGGTATCTGATCTGTCTTCCCTTAAAAAAAAAGACGAAACACAAAATCATCTAATATTCCAAAACCAAATGAATATAGATCACCATTTAATAGTCAATCACTATTACGGATGTGCAACAGGAAATATAATGTTTTTAGAAATTGATCTTATTTGCCTTTAAAAATAGCCAGTGAGTGTAAGTCAGATGATTAAATCACTCAGATAAACTCGCATGATAAAAAAAAAAAATTAGAGTTCATTTATTCTTTTCCCTACAAAAGACAGCAATTTCGGGCTTCTTTAAGCAATGTCATTTCAGATTATGTGCAAATAGCATAATAAATCGAAACCCCAATCAACAATCGAGAACAATGAAAGCAAGAAGCATAAAAATAATGAAACAATATCACCTGGTTTTCAAGCTTTCATTGGATGACTTCCATTTGACCTTCTCCATCTTGCTACAAATGGTATGATTGCCCTCAGATTTGGAGTGCAAATATAACCTATGACTAAGAAAAATGAGATATTGAAGTATTATGAGTGCTCAAGTATTCAAGTTCTCAAGCATGCTGAAAATAACTTTGTGTCTAAAATGGCTTGAGAGAGAGCTTTTTTAAAGAATGCCAAATTGACAATAGATGGCTAGGATTAGAAATTGGTAAATCCCTAAGATCAAAGGCTAGAATTCAATGTGATAAGAAGCATTCGGGTTGGGGCAACATTAATTCAAAGTTAGGGCAAGCTTTGAAATGAAGGGATGAGATTTAGACAATTAAATCAATGGTGGGCAATAAATGAGATAGAAAAAGAGGTTGTTGAAAAATCAAATAATAGAAATTATTTGATTTATGGAGGAAAGCTGACTTATGAATTGAATAATGGTTTAATGTCATAAATAGGAATAATATAGAAGGCAATAAATAATTATTTTGATTATTTACTTGGTGGGATGAATAGTGGGTTAGAAATTATTTAATTAATAGTGTTAAGCATGACATTAGGACATAACTAAATAATTTAATAATGTGTGGAAGAATTTTGACATAGAAAAATTTCCTTCCGAGGGCCAGATTATTTTTATGTTTCTACACAACCTACATACGAAATCTCCACATTGAATCCTTCCTCTAAAAAACGTGTCCTTAAAGATACTAATATGTTCTTCTGCATCTTTATAGAGATAATATTTGTGACACAACTTATCAGTATTTTTCAGTAAATCATTATATATAGAAAATTGGATCAATGACTCTACATTAAAGAATGCCATCACTATAGAGGGTGGTGGTATAACAACAGTTGGGTTTTGTAAAATCACACCTACACTTCTAGACTTTTGACGTCTAGATGATGTTCGACCACTAAGCTCGACTAAAGTCACACGCGGATCACCAAATTGAGATCTAGTGACTTTACGAAATTCCAATTTAAAGACCTAACAAATCAAAAAAGGCAAAAAAAAGGGTACACTCCTTCTAGCACCAATTCCTGTTGATGACGATTTCTCTCACAACAATAGTTTGAATAAAATCTTCATAGACAAACTACAAAGAGCCTATCCTTCTTGAAAGATATGGAACAAGACAATCTAAAAGGGGAATATGCCTTAAAAGAACAAAATATTGACTCAGTTCAATCCCAAGTCTTCGATAATCAAGTCATTATTGTACTACGTTCGCTCTAGGGTATGATGTGATTTTGCAGTTAATCTCAAAGGGAATATGTTCATTTTTGGTTTCATCAAAAATCATAAGCATTTTACATAAGAATTCCAAATCATTCATAAAAATAATATCATGAAATTGAAAGATTTAAAATAATATTTCATGAACATCAACAATTTATTTTTCTATCACTTAAGTAGATTTAGCATTAAGCATTCAACAATTTCATAAACAATGAAAAAATTCAATAAATTTCTATTCATTCATCTTTTTTTTGGAACATTTTCAAAAATTTAAACATTTATTATAAAATAAAGCATAAAAAATACTAAAAATTAAAATTTCTCTTGGTTATTCTCCATGCATGCCTCAAAGAATTAATCAAATCAAAGAAAATCACTTTATACTTCACCAAATTTCTTCACATCTACATATAAAATGGTGTGAGCTTTTAAAGAGAGGGGTTTTAGTTTGGACACCAAGTAGGTTTTGCATGTACCCTTAAACGACACAGTATACAACCTTGTTTAGCTGAACTAACAAAACTAGCTACAAAAAGATTCATGACATAGGTAGCTATCAAATTGGCTCTAACATTGATCAATGTCTACATGCATACAAGTTTATAGACCGGAATGATTCAAAAAATAGGAATAAAGAACAAAACTTAGAAAAAAATTGGCTCTTCTAACATCCAAAAATTTTGAACTTCAAATGAAAATAAAGCAGTAAATGGCCTTTTATAGGAACAAGGCCCCAAGAGTTCAAACTTAAAGTTTATCGAGAGAATCAGAAATAGAAAATCAAAAGGTAGCACGTGGCATACGCCAACTATCATCAGAATATTCTAGATGATGTCAAATGTTTAACTTCGTTAGCAGCAACACTCTTCACTTCTTACTTTGGCACATGATACTACACACACACCAATGCTATCAAAATTCTTCATAATACCAAACAAGGAACATCCACTGGGACCAGGAACAACCTACAAAATTGTGAAACAAAAAAATCTTTGTAACACCTTCGGTATCCGACATCTTTTCATCATTCAGAGATTGGGCTCTAGGATCTTTTCTTTGTATTTCTTTAATTGATATTATCATAAAGTGTTCAATGTTTGATGCACATTTTCTTTTGATATCCCTTGTATATCCCTCCAAGTAAGTTTTTGCCTAGAGTATTCCTCTGATACCTAAAGTATAATATCATTTCTCTACAATTTATCTATTTCATATTTATCTATAGTGTTCCTGCACTATATAATCTCATCGATGACATCCCAAGTTAACAACTGAACAAGGTCTATATTTATTCTTTTGATCCATTCTTTGAATGCTTTAGCTTCTTTACCCTCATTTCCTAATGTTTGGGGATCACAACCTTGACGTGCTAACAATTCAATAAAATCTTGATACTTATCAAGCAATTTTCTTCTTTCCATGGTGACCTTTTCAAATCCTTCAATACATTGCATCAGCATGTCACCTTCCCAGTTCAATTGTTTCTTCCATTTTTCTGGCAAAAGAGCTTCTTGCTCTCAAATTACATTTCCTTGTATTAAGCCTTAGACATCCACTTGTATGAGAATTTCAATATTTTTCCTTTCAACATCAATTTATTCAGACGAACCCTGCATTCACTACAACATCTTTTGGATTTTTCAAACACATAGTATGCTTCCTTATATTTTCCTATCACATCTATAGTAAATTCCTCCCCCTATTTTACCCAATACTCAATCCATTCTTCAAATACATTCATTTGTAGTGAACTATTGTAATTGCATCCACCTATTCTTGTGACATTAGTATTGAATTTTGGGGCAATTCAGTCTATGCTTGACCAAATAGGGTTAGTGATTTTATAAAATGTTCCAAGGTAGCAACTCATTCTTTCAATTCTCTCTTCTTATTTTTATACTTTTGTACTTTGGCAACAGTGGCATCCAAGTTTACCTTTATTTCATCCAACTCTTGCCTCCAAGATGAGTGTCCAAGATTAATGCTTGTTATCTTATACTCCTTACATATTATTTCATGTTTGTTTCTATCAGCTATTGGAGTAGCTATATGGAAGGTTTTGTGACCATCTGCATTTCTTTGTATGACATGTTTTGCTTTAGCTCTACGCCTAGGCTTAGGAGTATCTACTTCCTATATAAAACTATTAAGTTCCAAAGGCAATATTTCTACTTCCATTGGGGAATCCAATTCCTTGATCAACCAATCAGGTGCATCTTTATGTAGCTCTCGGACTCTATAAAATTCCTTTTTTCATGATTTTCATTGGATTCAAGAATCTCTTCTCTTATTTCTTCGGTTTTATCTATTACTTCCTCTGAAATAGGAATTTCTTCAACAATTTTTGGCATAGATTCAGGATTACTAAGATTTGTCACTTCTCCTTTATTTGGAGACTTACATTTTCCTATCTATCCAGATGTTCAATATCAATTTCCTAAACATTACCTTCTTTATTTCTTGCTACATTAGGGTTTTCTTCATTTTCAAATTCTTCACCTAGAACCTATGTAGCTTCTTCCTTTTCAATCTCAACTTCAACCTAGTCCTCTTCTTATTTTCCAAATACCTGCAATTGTTGATTATCATTTGACACATTCCCAAGCGAAGGTTGGGAATGAAAAGTATCTTCAACAATTGTTTCATCAATAGGATCCTACTTTGCAGTCTCCCTTGTTTCCATTTCAAGGATATCAGGGTTCCCTGTTTCTGAGGTGAGTGTTCCTTGTATGAATTCTTCTCCTTCAACATTTATAGGGGTGGACCCTGTATCAGGAATTTCTTCTATCACTGGTTGTACCATGGGTTTTATCTTTAAACTTATTTTCTTTTATCTTCTCCCACATGGCACCCCATTTATTGATTTGTTTTTACATTTGGTTTCATCTATCTTAGAAATTTCATCTAAAACCATAGGAGTTCCTCCCAATGCTTGTTTTAAATTAGCCATGTTAATAGAGGGAGGAGAAGTAAATGGTGTTGCATCCCTTTGAGATGTAGACCTCATCTATGTACCAACATTTTTTGTTACTCCTGCTTCTTCTTCAATACCCAGATTAGTTCTTGGTTTTGTTGTAGAGGAAGATGCACCTTTAGGTCTTACTTTTGATTTATCTTTGTTTGATTCAGCATCCTTTCGCTTATCAGATGTCTTTATTGGAACTTCTTTTTTTAAAACTTCAGGGGTTTTCTCTTCAATTCTTATAATTGTGTTGTTAGAATAAGTGGATTAATTAGGAAGTAAACTAACACACCAATGAAACATTAGATTGAAAGAAACTAATTTAGAAAATACAAATATAAACTTTAAATAATAGCAGCTCCTTCAAATTCATCCCATTGTCCTCTATCTCCAAGAATTTGATTAAAGTTACTGGCTCTCAGTTGTGTAAGCAACATCTTGTTGAAATGACAACTTGGGAGAATGAGATGTTATGCAGCATGCATGTTTATGGCTATATGATTTAAACTATGCTTATGAACTAGAAATGCTAAAATGTTGATATTTTGATTCGAATGCAACTATAGTAACTAGGAATAAAATCTAAGATGAAATCTACTTACGAAAAGGTTGTATTTATAGATTTTCGAAAGGCAAGAATCTAGTTGGCGAAGATCAACGATTGAGTTTCAAACCTGTCAAGATGAACGGTGTGAGATTCTAGAAGTTGAGAGAAAGGTGGAAGATTGAGAGAAATATGGAGAATGTTTTCAACCCACGAAACTATCTTCATTCAAAAATGGAGATAAACATGCTCTTTGTCTTTTTATTAATTAAAAATTTAGTTGAAAATTGAGGATAAATGCTAATTAAATTTAATTGTATGTGACATGTGCAAATGGAAGCTTCCATAATTAAATAATTAATATTTAATTATGTGAGGTGTTGGATGAATTAGAAGAATATTCCATAAATTTGAATTTAAACATTCAAACTTTAGAAATAAAATGATAATTAAGTTTATGAAATTTATTTTATTTAATTAAGAGGAATAATAGCAATCATTTTATAAACTTATTTAATTAATTAAACTAGAAGAATTAGAAAAATGAACGGCATAAATAAATAATTAAATTTATTTATATGCAGATGACTTTAATTAAATAATTCATATTTAATTAATTAACAGGTTTGATTAACCGTGACCATTTTTAGATGTGTAGAATACCAAGAGTTGCCTTACTAGTTTTCCTTTTCTTCCTAGTAGGTTCCCCACTCTCAAATGCAGATTCATTTCTTTGTTTTCTTCTCTTCTCCTCTAAGAAATTGGGCTCAATTCCTCTTTCTCTCAAAGCTTTACAAAAATCATTTATCCAGTGTTGAGTATGTAACAGAACTGGTGTAGAGAACTCATCAATTGATGTCATTTATTCACCCTCATAATCCAAGTTTGGGGTAGGTTCATCATACACCATATCTTCATTATAGGCTTTATTCAACACTTCTCCATCATCCTCTTCCAACTGGTCTAGAATGTCATGAAGCATAAGAATCCGAGCAAATTCTAAAGACAATCTTTCATAATTTCTTAATCTTACTTTGTGCTCATCCTCACAATTAAGCCAATAATCTTCTAGGTGTTGGACATGAGCATGGTAACCAAAAATAGTCTTGGCAATATTCCCTTTGGGATCATAGTACATTCTTTGGAGTGGAAAAAAAACCAAAATTATATGCTATCAATTCTTCTTCACACAAGTCAGACACCCTAGTTTCATTGCACTTATAATTCCCTAATACTATAGGAAATCTGAAAGAGGCCTTCTTGTGAGCATTTTTATAAAGAGATTAAGACAGTTTTAACTGTCTCACCAATTTTAATAAAAAAAAAATTCTATTGGGTACTTGGGAAACATAAATGGATTCCCATCAAACCCTTCCATCCTAATGTAGGATTAAGTAGGGGACTAAATATACTAGCCTCCCATTGGTTTAATAACACTTTATACCAACAAGGAAAATCTTTTGGCTTTATCACCTTCCATCGTTCTAACTAGCTTCATGGAGAACACATCATTGACTCTCCTGTAATTCTCTTTATATCTGTGGATAGTGATCTGAGGTAAATGAGAATATATCAAACTGTTTCCAACCTCCTTGTCCAGAGTGCCAACCTTCTTTAACCCTTATTTTCTTGCCCTAATGACACAAGAATAAATCACATATGAAGAAATATAAAAACACCTAGTTTTGGGAAATGCCTTTATTTGTTCATATAATATGTCACTAATAAATTTTCCCCAATGCATTTGCATGGGATTTTCCATCAATCTAGATATTATTACAAACATCTAGGATTCAAAGTTACGGGCCTCATAAACCAACCATCCTACTTAGCAGAGTAATAATATCTTGAACATATTTGTTGAACATAGACCTTTGAATTACTTTGGTGTGTGGTGTAATGGGATCTTAGCACCATTGGGTACTCATAATCTCTTTGTTGTGGGCTTTAGCACTCTGATATGTCTTGGCCTTCGCCTTCGTATCAACATTGTACATCTGAGTGAAAGTAGGAGGCCCAAATGTGTATATAATTCCTTTTAGTGAGAGATCTGCATAAGTTCTTCCATCCTTCTCAACATCTCTTTTATTAGGGTTATAGTAATTCATAGATTGCATAAAAAATTCAGGGGCCTCCATTGCTGGTGGAAACCCTCCTGCTAAAAATAACCCACTTGCTATAATATTTCCAATACATTGAGAAGCATTTTCCTATCATACCCAAGTGCAAATTTCAACATCAGAAGACCACCCCATATGAGTGTTTATCACTACCACATTGATTGGTATGGCCAGTGAATTGCAATATTTGAATTCATCTTTTGCCCTTGCATCATAAGTACTCATTTTTGCTGGTATGCTCAACATTTTTCAAATGTGTGCCTTGTGTGCGAGTTAGGGTTAAACTTAACAAAAAAAATTCTTACAATTTATAAATCTTTTCAATTCACCTTCTGGCTAAATTCAAAATCAAAGAATGATCAACATTTCAATTTCTAAAGGGAAATGCCATCTTTTGAGATCTTCATGCATGAAAATAATTAACATAAAATCAATTATCTGAAAAATACCTAGTTCTAGTTGATGATGATAATATTTTTAGAATGGAACTCCAAAACCCTTGGTAGTTGTGTTTCTAGTTTCTCAAAATTTACCTTTCCTTGCACGCTAGTATTATTTCGTTATTTCAATGTCCTTAGCAAATTTGTAGCATGATGCGAAGTAGAGTATTACAAAATAAACTGTATGCTTAAGGTGATGCCAAGTACATGAGTAGTTCACCTTCATTAACTAATTGTTATGATGCATTGATTTTTGGAATAAAGTTGTGATCATTATGAATTAGGGTTTGAATTACAAACGCTTAGATTTTTGTATGGCCTTACTACTAGAGGAGAAAGATGACATGATGATTATACGTGGAACTCTAGTGTCACTCTGATCATTTGTGAGGCATACACCATTAAAGATACATGATCAATTTATGATCACTAGGATTAACAACTTTTGATATCAACTTTTAGGAGAAATATCGAGATCCGAGGAACTTACCTCCAAGCTTCGAAAAGAAAACAAACTGGCACAAAAGAAAAGATTGAAAACCAGGCTCGAGAGAGATCAAAACATTTCAAAACAAACCCTTCGGCTTTCGAGTTCCGAATAAAATTACCGGACGTCGATACAAGAAAAAAATATATCACCAAGATTAACACTTTCGTTCGATGACTAACTGAGTGAGACAAAGACCAACTGAAGATATAATTCTCTTGATACAACCACATAACTCTGAGATTCTAGTTTTCACTAATATATTAAACTTTGTGACAAGACTGAAACACCGAATCTGAGAAAGAAATGAGAATAAAACAAGGACCAACAAAAATTGAACATTAGACCAGTAACCGACCAAGATGCAGAACAATGCCAAAGAAAACGAAGGCAAAAGGAAACAAGAAAAAGAAGGGTCCATATTTTTCCAAAGGGTAAAATGGGGCATGTTGTGAGACTACACAATAGGACCCAAACATAGTGTAAAAATGTAAAGGAGTACTTTTTTGGACACTATAGTGGGCATTTTTTGGTTGAGTTGTGTTATATTTGGTTTGGTGATGATGAGGAATTGTTGAAGATGATGAGAATTTTTTTTATGCTTCTTGGTTTCTAAGTTCTTTTGAGAAAATTTGAATAAAAAAGGAAATAGTGTGTTGTAGAGGTGTTCTGGTTTTTCTCTACATTTCTTCTATGTTGAATATTTGCTTGTGTGGTTCAAATATGTTGATCAGAGGTGTTCATAGGTGTTATATCCATAATTTCATGGTCTGGATCATTGTACAGAGAAATTTGTGTTCACTAGTGTGTGAACTATGTGTTGCAGTGTTGTCTAGGAGAAATGGTTTTGCTCCACATTTATCCACAATTTGGTTTATGGTCTTGTAGTTCTAAGATTCATATCTACCTTCAATCAAATTTGTTTATGGTTTAATGCTACACAAGTTGATTTCTTGAGTTATAGTGTGTGAAATATTATTTGGGTGTACAAGATGAGTTTATTCTTTAGGTGAAAGTTGTTGCCAAGGAATTTTTTGGATTTTAGGGTGTTTGCAGAATATTCCAGATTGTGTTCAAGTGTTGTGTGTGGTTCCTAAGTTATCTTTAGATCATATGAAGCGTGTACACTTAAATGTTTGATATTGTTTACACAGATTTTGTTGACCTTGGTTGTCTACACTAATTACAGATTCGCTTCCTGATTTTGGAAGTGTGTTGTGGCATGTATGAGTGGATTTAGTTTCAATTTAAGGTATGATGTGGTCCACCTTCATTCTTTTCCATCATGGTAATTTGTTTGTGTCAACCTAATTTGAATTTGCACGATTAAGGTACATAGCCAAACTTGGGGAATATTTTCAAGGTTGAAGAAGGTATAACTAAGGATGGAGGATTCGTGTGAAAATGTGTGTAGAGAATATGATGTGAATTGCATAGTTTTGAAGTGTGAATTTGTGATGTGTACTGTGAGCCTTAATGAGTTAGACTACTAGAAGCAGTGAGAAGAAGGTTTCTACAATCTTCAGAAAGGATATGAATGTGTTGGTGGTGCTATAGTGAACTTTTCTATTTCATTGAGATGGATTTATCACTATAACATTCTTCTTTCTTTTTTTGTAATCTAGTAGTGAGACCTTCTTTCTTCTAGGCAATGAGCCCTCTGACAGTGAGCCTATTGTATTTGATGTTGCAATTATTGTATATTGTGAGCTAATCCCCACCATTTTCTTTCCCTTCTTGGTATTTCCATGTAAATTTGTTGTTCTATTGTGCATGGTGTTGATGTGTTTTCAGTTTCTGCTATTTTCTTTCATGCTAAATCACTCTGGCATATTGAGGTTGATAATGTTGATGTGGATATGAATGTTAATGATGGTTTTGATTTTTTAATGTACAACTAATTCACCCCCCCATATCATTTGTCTTGTGCATTCAACAGATATGAGAGATGGAAAGAGGGGGGAGGGAGGGAGGGGGAGAGAGAGAGTAGAGAGGGAAGGAGAGAGAGGTGATAGAGAGATGTGATAGAGAGAGACTTAGACAAGTAATGAGGAAGGTGGAGAGATTAAGAGAGGGGAGGGAGGAAGGATAGGTAGGTAGAGATAAGTAGAGAGGGAAGGAGATATGGAGAGAGAGAGAGAGGAGGGATGGAGGGATAGGTAGGGAGAGAGATTCCAGGGAGAGAGGGATAGGTAGGGAGAGAGAAAGGTGAGATATGGAGAAAGAGATTGGAGAGAGAGGTAAGGAGGAAGGTGGAGAGATTGAGAGATGGAAGGATGAAGGGAGGGAGAGGGAAAGAGGTATAGAGGGATAGGTTAGATAGAGAGAAGTAGAGATTGAATGTGGGTGGAAGGAAGAGAGAGAGAGAGAAAGGGAGAAGTGAGAGAGAGGTTGTTAGAGTAATAATTTATTCCACTTAATTAATTTAATCATAGTGGTTAATTAATTAAGTCACTTATTCCTTTAGGTTGCTTAAGCTAGACTTAGGCACATTAATAATTATTTATTAATTATTAAGTGTGCACACTAGGGTTTCCTAATTTTAGGTTTTCTTGATCTCCTCATAAGGATTGATCACATTGTAATTATCATATCATTCAATAATAATTTTTTGGTTTTGACCTTGCACATATTTGTTCTGAGGGTTTACAAAACATCTCTTGTTGTTTTTTCTGAATATCTGTTGCATGTGATAGGTGATTGCATGCAGGTGATTCTTGGGGACTATGAAGTTGGATTTATCAACTTCTACAGAGGTGTGATAGAGAGGGAAGGGGGAAGGTGAAGATATTGAGAGAGTTAAGGAGGTAGGGAGAGAGAGAGGAAGAGGTATAGAGGGATAGGTTAGATAAAGATAAGTAGAGAGTGAAGATGGGTGGGAGAGAAATAGAGATAGAGACAAAGACAAAGAGATAGAGAGAGATAAAGATAAAGATAGAGAGACAGAGATAGAGAGATAGAGAGAAAAATATAGAGAGAGAGAGAGAGATACAAAAGAGAGGGTGGGAGAGATGGGCAGGTAGAGAGGTAGTTCTTGAGCTCAAGGGGGAGAGATTCAACTAAATGGATGGAGATAGTGTGAGATATTTTTTGAGCATAATAAATGAGCATTGAGTGAGATAGAGAGTTTAATGTAGTAAAATGCATACCCTTGCATTTTCACACTTGTTTGGGCCCACCTTGCTTTATTTATGCTCATTTATGGATTAATTGGTCTTATTTTGCATCCACAAGCCTTATGAGTTATATATATTATGGAAAATCCCAAAAAACATCAAAAGCTAAATGATCATTTAATGTTTTTATTTGTGTGTCCCTGATTTGTGGACTAGGACTAATACACCACCTTGGGTGTCTTCTTCCTCCATGGGTCTTGGGACCTTGATTTTGAAACCACCTAAAAAGGTCCCTTTTTGGAGTTTGTGCCCCAAGATTTGAGCCTTGGGACTAAGATGTCACCTAGGGCGTCTTAGTCCTCTTTGGCTTATTTTCAAGGTCCAATTTCAAATTCAGGGAGGATTTAGCCTCCTTTAATTAATGATTTCATATGTTGGCTTGTTATGGTGTAGTTTCAAGATATTAAGAATGAATAAGTATAAATATAAGGTTCCCTCACTCATTTTCATCTAAGCAAGTTGAGAGAGCAGCTATTCCAGTAAAATTGAGTCCACAAGAGCATTCAAGAGCAATTCGTTAAGTATTTGGAGCCATCCTCAAGATTCAAGCATCATGTCAACGGTTTAGTGCATCCATTCATGTTTTTGAGCCAAGATTGTGGATGTAGCATTAAAGATCTATTTGCAACCATTTTTCACACCATATCCAAGGATCCAAGATCTACATTCTTCATGGACACTGCATGGTATATTTCATATTTTCTTCACAATACATCATCCAAGGTTATATGAGTTACATATCCCATGTTTCATGCTTCATTTCATTCATTTCATCATTTGGTTTAATTACCTACAAGGGGTTTGACCAAGGAAAACTCCCATTTACTAACAATCAACAAGTTTTCCCTCTCTTGTGTGTTTGTATTTGTAGATCTAAGTTGAAGAATTGAAGATCATTTGGAGTGAAAGATTTCAAAGTTGCAAAGTTGTATGACAAAGTTGTCATCTTCTCAAAAACTCACATATAGGTCAGATCCAAAATTTTCAGAACCTTAGATCTAGGGAGAAGCAAGTGCAAACCTTGGAGCTTAGGACCACATTCAGATTCTTTAGAAATTCAAAATGGGACTAATACACCACCTAGGGCATCTTAGTCCTCCATAGGGTATTTTTTAGAGATTCTTCAAGATTCTATTTTTGCATCTGCCCTAAAAAATAGTAGCAGGACTAATACGCCACCCAGGGCATCTTAGTCCTCCATGGCACTTTTTGATAGAATTTTTACATTTCCATAATCCTCATTAGATCTCTAAACTTCCCAGATACACATACCCTAACTTGGTGTAGCTTAATTTTATCATTTGCACTCGTTATTTGACTTGTATTGCTAGATTTTGTGGGTTGAATGTTCAATTATCTTTTTCCAAGCATTTTCTTGGTGGTGAACCCCTAAGAGCTTAAAGAAACCCCTCTTTGGTCCTCCTCATTGAAAATTGACTCACCTTGTGAGGTTTATATTCAATCCAATTAGGATTCCTAGGACCATCTTGAATGACCTTAGGAGAAAAGTGGTGTTCTATGACCTAGGTTATAAAGCACTCATTTTCCTATTGTTCAAAGAGAGAGAGAGATGATACAACTTGATGATTACTAAAATTTGACCTCCTAATTATTGAAACATGACATGGTGATAACTAAAATTTGACTAAGTCTAATAAATTATAAGATCTTCCAAAAACTATAATTTACATTATAACTCCAAGTGATCTGAAACCACTCTGAAACATCCTTAAACTCTATACATGAAACATAACTTAAATTATAAGAAAATAAATTTCCATATGTAAATTCCATCTTATACTTCATGTATATAGTTTCATTGGTAGAGAAATACAAAGATAAAGACAAAGAAAAAAAAGATAGAGTTCAAGAAAATGAATTCTAAAAATTCATCATTCACATTTGGCACTTGCCAAATGGGTTGTATTGGGAAATACCAACCCTTTGGGTCAGATTTTCCTTGGGAATCTAACCCAAAGGGTTGGACGACCATTCCATGCTAAAGACATGATTTTTTGAAAGGGTGACAAAATTTCATGCATATTTAGTTGTGCTCTCCATTAGGTTTGCACATGTTTTAGTACAAGTTTTAAAAAATACCATGATGACATTAAGCTCTCTCTTAGCTATCTAACCATATAATTTTTTTATGTTTTCATTATATGTTAAGGTTTTCATCTTTAACTTATTTTGTTAGTGTCTCTATTTTTTTTCAAAAACCAACATGTGCTAGTTTGGGTATAGTTTTTTACTCATTCATCAAATTTTGAAACAAATTATAGTTTTAGAAACTAGACTACATTCTACATGTATTGAAAAACTATATATTTTTTATTAGTTTTAAAAAACATTAGGGGGGAGCATGCTAACAATTATGCTTTTCAAGATCCGTCCACTTCGAAAATTAGTAAATTATTATATATTCATTAAAATTTTATCCAAAAAAACTAGCATAAACCACACATGGTGTTAGCTAATTTCTCACTAAAGAGATTTTTTAAATTCTAAAAAAAAAATCAACACTTTAGGGGGAGCAGAACAGACACTATGCTAATTTTTTTGATAAAAAAAGGATCACTTTGTGTGTTCCCCATTTTTCAAACCCTTAATCTTCACTATTTTCAAAAAGAAAAAAAAATAGTAGTTTAAAAAGTAGATTCAGAGCACTGCAACTCTTTTTCTTGTTGCATCTTCAAATTTTGAACGTAATTATCTTAGAAAAAAGTGTGGCATCTTAAGAGCTATTTTTGTGTCACAACTTGGTGCACTTACCCATATGACTATTAGGATCTCCTTTGTTGTTGTACTTCTCAAATCAAGGAATCTCTATGTTTTGTGTCATGATCGTTTTCAATATTTCAAGTGAAAATGGGCTCCTTCTAACATTTTGCAATGGTTTTCCATTTTGAGTTTGATTCAATGTGGAGATTTGTTGTTGAAGTGAGGTTACATTTTACAACAGTTGATTTATGATTGAATCATTGTTTGACATGTTTTGAGAATGTGGTGAATATGGTAGGATTATGCAAGTGCTTAGTGGACTACTATTTTGCAAGTTTATAAGATGTGAAAAATATTAAGGTGTCACATGTGATGTCATTAAACTATAAGGGTTCCCACTAGAAATACCTAAGCTTGGAATTATGCCATTGATTTGTTGTATCATTGAAGCTACAATTGGCAATGTGAATGTACGAATAGAGGTTATGGTTATGGGGAGGGAGATTTATATTTCTCCTTGGCTTTGAGTGTATCCTAATGCTTGAGTGCAACTATTCATTGTAGGGATATTAGCATCAACT
Source organism: Sequoiadendron giganteum (assembly GCA_007115665.2). Taxonomy (NCBI): domain Eukaryota; kingdom Viridiplantae; phylum Streptophyta; class Pinopsida; order Cupressales; family Cupressaceae; genus Sequoiadendron; species Sequoiadendron giganteum. The sequence goes on from CM021106.1 coordinate 370,831,578, forward strand.
ATATGGTCTAGACTACATAAAACCTCTAATCCTTGAGCATCATTGATCAATTTCCTTAAGTTTTCCACTATAGGAATTGTTTGTCCCACTAAGGAGTCAATGCTTAAGTAATCTTTGAATCCCTATAATTCTTTGTCTAATTGTTTCATTTTATCCTTAGGAATATGGGAAATGATAGTCTCAACATCCACAAAGGTGCTCATTTATGAAGTTATCATTGGTATGATAGTATTAGAGATAGAGTCCAAAATGGGTTGGGTATTGACAATACCTTATATGAAAGAGTTAGAGGACTTAGGATCCACAAAAAAGTAACAATAGCATAGTATTCCATAAGTCTACAACTACATCTCACTTAATTATTGGCAATGGGGCATTAGGTCATGAAGCTCATGTCAGTTTCAAAACACTAGGTGTACCAACTATGAACACTAAATTGACAAACAACAACAGTAAAACACTCAAAAGTAAAAGTTAGAAAGTAGAAGAAGACATTAAACATAGAAACAAAGGTCTGACAAAAAGTTGAGCCAAAAATAACTAGACCAAGTCGCCTTGGGTGACTATGTCCTACACAAGTTGGTATAGATTTCAATGTTTGATTTTATGTTATACCTTTTAAGTTTCTTAGGTCTATGTATGTAAATGTCTGATAGTGATTTTTTTCTAGAATCTACCCAATTTATGATTATGTAATTCAAAATGCAAGTGTGGAACAATTTGCAAAATTTTCAAGCAATGAGTGACAATTGTAGATACAATTTCCAGATCTAAGATGCAATTATTGATTGATTCTAATATGCTCAAAATTTGAAAATGATTACGTGGATACCTTTTTCAAATAAAACAATGTAATTTTTCTTTTTGAGCTATATGCAAGATGTCTAAATGAATGCAGTAAACACTTTCATATTTGATTTCAGATTTAAATGACCTAAGGCAGATTTTAAATGTAATTGGAATGTATATCTAACCTAAGATGACTGAAAATAACCCTATTGCAACATATAATGCAATATTGTATGAATTTTTTTGAATTTGTATACCTTTTATGATGCAAAAATGAATGCCTAAATGAACAATGAAAAAAAATGCAATGTTAAAACTAGATCTAGGATGAATTTGAGAAGGTTTATAATGCATACATGTCAGGCTCATAAAAATGAAATGAAGAAAAATGGAAAACCTTAGGATTTCACTCTAGGGATTAGGCACCTTTCGTAAAATTTTATTTATAATTTTGAGGTAGCGGGGATTTGATGAATTTGGACAAGATATAAGACTTACTTACAACCTGAAAGGTGAGTCAACCTACCCTTGACCAAACTTGGGATGGGTTCTGGGATAGTTCTTGCAAATATCACAAATATCATTAAATTCCATTTTGTAGATATTCCCTTTTCCTATTAAATTTAATGCTTCCATAACATCATCTCTTATCCCTCTAAGAAATAAAATTTTAATAGCACCATCATTTACTCCCTGTTGGCGAGCTGTTGAAGACTGAACATAAAGCATTCAAGGTGGTCCTTTACGGACTCATCTTCCTTTTGACTCATACAAAAACTTTCATCCCAAACCTCCTTTGTTTTGCAATATTCTTGGTACTTGTTCAAAAATAGCTTCTTCATGACTTCCCACATTCTAATGTTTTGAAGGTTCATAAACCATCATAGGGCGACATCCTTTAATGTAGCTGGAAATAGTTTGAGTTTTTGTGCATCGCTTTGATATTCATAACTATGGCACAACACATCAAATTCAAACAAAAACATGTCAGGATCCTCTATCGAAATACTAAGAAAAATAGGCAAAGTAGAGTGAGGAATATTCTTCGTAGGAGCATCTTGTTCAGGATGAGTGATTGGAAACTCAAAAGTAATGGGATTATTGTTGGCCAATGCCTAATGATGATTATTGTTATTTTTGTTGTTACCATTATCATTGTTGTAGGGATCCATGACTTCTAATTCCCAAGGAGTAAAATAAGTTTTAAATGGATCATGGGTTTCTTTGAAGAATGGACCAGCTTTAGCCCCATAAGACTCTTGGACAAAAATTTCAACCTTTTTGCGTAATATCTTGAAAGAGCTTGGTTGAGTATTTGTAGGTGTCTGAACAATAGTAGTCTCAATAGCATACTTCTCAAGATTAGGTTCAAGTAATTCTAATGATGGAAATTTAGTTTCCAATTGCTCTTGAGTTGAGCTACTTCCTTCAATAAGTGATTTTGACTTATCTTGCGATTCTTCAAGTTGTGGACCCTCATTGGATGGTGCTGATTTTTTTTGGGGTTTTTCAAGTTGTGAACTACTTCCCTTTTCTTTTCTAATGAATATTCCTCTACTATCCCTATTACGATTCATGCACCTAAATGATCTATGACAAAGAAAACTAAGGGTAGTTGTCCAAACGAAGTCGACTATCGTGTAGACTATCTCCTTAGCACAATGTTCCTAACTTAGTTTACTGGAAATGTATGTATTTAACACCGTTCCCCAACAACGGTGCCAAAATGATTGGATTAAACTATGGTCTTAAATTACTCTTGAAATATGTTTGATTAAATATTTTAAAAATGGCTTCCTCAATTAATCCTAAAGTGTCAATCCAGGAATGTAGGTTGTTGAACCGTGTTGTGGAAATATGCCCAAGAGTTGTAATTAATAAACCAAGGGTTGATGGGTGCAAACTAATCTAATATACATTTGAACAAAATTATGATTGGCAGACTTCCTATCACATGTGTGATAGGAACCCATGAAGAAATAGTTTTGGAATAGAAAATAGATCACTGGCACACAACATAATTGAACTAAAAATCTATCTAGAAAAATGAAAATCTTCCTTGAAATAATATGAACAGATTCAAAGTTAAACTATTGAATATAAATATACTTTCGATATTAATTGACTATTCAACTTCTTAACTCATAATGACTTTATTAATCAACATCTAAATATTCTTAATACTAATAATAAGTGACTGATAAAATATACACGCTAATAGATATTAAATGAATCAATAGAGATTAACACAATTACATAGAAGAATTATACAGATAAAAATTTGGTAAATAATACAGTAATGAAATTAATCGAATAACTATGAAATCACAACATACATTACCACATGCATAAATCTAGTGTAAATATCACCAACAACCAAGGAAGTGGGCCCTTCCTTCACCAGTTATTGAGCGATGAAAACTTACGAACACAAAATCACTCCATGCTAGCTCTCATTCATTCAAATTGTAGTAACAGAGTATAAACGCAGATTTTAATCGCCAAAGTCCGAATTCTATCATGTCTATCTATATATTCTCTCTATTCATAATACACATACACACACACAAACACACAAACACACATATATATATCGTAGTTTCCTATACTTGTAATAGTCTTACAGATGAAAGCGAATAAGCATTTTGGTTGTTTGTGGCTTTCAGGCAACAACCATCGAGAGATAATCAAAAATAGCTTAGAGTCTTTTGACAATATTTTTAAATAACATAACAACTTAAAACAAAATTTCTAATCTCGACGAGTATAGACAAAGTGATAAAATTACTTCAACGACTTAGTCATCCCTCCACTGAAGTCCTTCATGATTTTTTGTCAACCACTTAAACATTGCATGTTACCAAAATCACAAAGATAATCAGTATTTTCACTAGTTTTTACCTTTCCTTCTATTTCATAGAATACCTTCAATTCATTAACAAAAAGTAACAGGAATGAAAGGAAACACTAGGAAAGATGAAAAAGGTTAAAGAAAATAATAGGTAAAATAATGACATGTTTTTCCCCCATCATTTCCCCCCATCTTAATACTTTGCATGTCCTCATGCAAAGAGAGTATAGAATACAAACCGAAAGGAGAAGGGGCAAGTTTCTGCAGAGTACTAGTGACCTCTGTGACACACAACTGATAGAGTTCTTGCAAGTTTTTTTTATGTTCTTGAATTATTAACACAAATGTCTCAGTGACCTTTGCTTCCTCAAGTTCTACCTTCAACTAATTGATTTTGGTTGCTTGAGATGCATTGAGTGACTCTTTCATTTGAACTAGTTTTTGTAGGGTTTCATTTTCTTTAGTCAATTTGGCCACCAAACTCTGCATGTTGTGGATTTCATCATTAGTGAGCAGGGGATGTTCTTCTTCATACTCTTCTTCTACCTCTTATTCTTGTTTTCCATTTTGTTCCTGATGAGGGTTTGCAACATTCTCATGTTCCTAAAGATCCAATATATTCACTTCATTCTCTATTCTTTCTTCTAATTTATGTTCTTCCTTCTAGTTAGTGGCATGTGGGCTTTGATCTTCAAGGTTATTAAGCTCATTATCACTTTTAGTGCAGACTCATTCTGAATAATGTTCTTGTCAAGAATTTATTCTTGATGGTTTGGTATCTCCTTTAAGACAGGAGAATTTTGGGGTGGTATCTCAAGGTTTTTCTCAAGTTCCTCTTGGTGTTGTGGAGAGTCCTCAAAGTCTATCATCTACTGCTTCTTCCTTTTACTTCTTCTTAATTCCATGGAAACAGCTTTTGATATCTTAGTCTTTTGGGAGACTGTTGCTTTTATTGTTAACTCTCCAACCTCCTTAGTTTTCTGATGACTTAAACCACTGGCTACATCAACCAAATTTTCTAGCTTATCTATGAAATTATTTGATAATTGTTTTTCTTCTAAAACAATAGCCGAGGTAGACCCACTACGCCACTTCTTCTCAACCCTAGAGCCAGTTTTTGTGATTTCAATAGTTTTAAGTTTAGGTCGTTTAGTGTTGGAACCCTTAACCTTCTTGCTACTCAACCCTAGGGTTTGTAATTTTCCTTTTTAAGAGCTATCAGGAAGATTTTCTGACATAGAACCCTCAGTGTGTTCATTACCCTCTTTTAAAATTTCATGACCAGACTCTTCTTCCCCTAAATTACCAGTATATTTTTCTACATTGTGGGAATCTTCTTCAATAGAGTGTTATGAAGTATTAGGTGGGGTATTCTTGACAAGATTTTCAAGGTTTTTATCTACAAAAAATGAGTCCCAGTCCCTAGGAGGTGAAAACTTTTCTAATTCCTTTATAATTAACAGTTTGATAAGCCCATGATGGGCTAATTAATTTCCACTACCCCTTTGAACTAATTTTTTCATTTGCATTATGGAAGAATACAGAAATAAAGGAATATTTACCAACGCACCCCATCTAAGATGTATCATGAGCCAAACATGTTTGGCATGAACATAGACATACCTTCCCTTGCAAGTCAAATACTGAATAACAAATTTTGCCACATCATTCTAGGGAACTTGAAGTGAATCTAACTTTGTGCCCTGACCCAAAACTACTTCAACCAACTCCCCACTCTTCAGGAACTTCTTACGGAGGGATTTAAGATCTCTTTCTCATGCAGAATTATTAGGAAAATAACTTCCCCCTGTCAATGGAAATCCCATAATATTTGCTATGTTTTAAACTGAATCAGGAATCTCTAGTCCATGAAATCATGCCTGTTTAGTGTTGTAGGTCATTGCAAACTCACGAGCCAATTTCTCATCATATCCCCTTAGCCTCTTAAAGTAAACATCCCATCCTACTTGCTTGAATATCTTGTATGACTCAAATATCACCAGAGCCCTTAGATCATCCATTATTGTTGGATCATAAAAATGTTTGTGTTATCCTGCCATATCCTTACCCAGTAAAGTGTATAAACAAAACCAATTATCAGAAATAGCTACCACTAGGAATAGGACAAACTTAACTGGTAGTGATTTGAGGTGGTAAGGAATGGTATATGGTAGGTGGGTAAGAAATGGTGGTTTCAATTCATTATTATGAGTGAATAATAATAATTACTAGTAGTAGTAAGAGGGAGTGACTAGATAATGATAGTTATGAAAGATCGGGAAGGAAATCAAAGGATATAGATATGATGGGACAAGTTTTTAATGGAAAGGATAAGACACAATGGTTGATGTGACACTCCCCCCAAGCTTAGCAAGTTACCCATTCACGGATGATGTTACAATCATTAAATGAATGATTGATATTAAATAAAATAAAAAGAAAATAAAATAAAAACATGTGAAATACCAATACCGATGACCGTTGATGGAAAGGAGTGGTGACGTGGTGACACACATGGAAAACCCAATGCTTATGTAGACACCAAATCGGTAGAAATTATAGGAGGATAAGAGTGCAACGCATGAGGTATAGTCATGACAAAGCCAAAACCAAAATTGTCAAATGACGCATGTAGAAGAAAGCACGAGAAAAACGTCAGTCAAAAATTACGATGGTTTACAAGGCGACATTCAACTAGTCGGAGCACTAGAAATGGTAAGTAGATCATGGAAGAAACAATGGAGAAAGAAGTACCACCCAGTAGATACAAAAATCAAAAAGCTCTTGACAAAGAAAAGACTGGAAATCCAATCAGGAGATAATTGTAACAGTTCCTATCACAAAGGAGACAAGAAGGTAGAATCAATCAGAGAAATGGTTGTTGGTTAAAGCCACTAGAAACCATTGTGACATAAATGGTGGAAGTAGGAATGGAGGGGTGTAGAACCCATCCAGGAACAAGTGATAGCACCAACCAATGGATACACCGAAGTAAAGGTTCTTGACAAGAAGATGACAAGAAGACATGAAAGGATAGGTTGTGGTTTTGATCAAGAGGTCGAAGTATGACCCTGAATGAATGGAATGAGGGACCCAAACACCTACTACACAAAGTAAAATAGGTCTTGGCAGAAAAATGACAGGAAGGCAAGGTGCTAATGCATGAAGAGATCCTTTTTTTTATGTTTAACGACAATAGACCATTAGTTGCCTGGTTTTCAATTTACCACCACCTAGCGATTCTGAAAAATCAGTTTTCACCACTAAGTTTATTCAACGAGTAATTATCACTGGAAATCGGTTTTGGAAAATTAACTGGCCAACAATGCCCAAAAAAGGGTTTTCATTGTTGGATCTTTTATTGCAGTTGTTTTTTTTAATATTTATTGATCAATCCCGAAGGAGGCCAAAGGGAACAATAGTAAGTTCCTACGCCACCTCTAAAAATAAAGCTTCTTTGGAAAGAGGCTTCTTGTATAGTTTGAGGTGGTGACCATTGACAAGGAGAGCTCTTCTTTTAGATTCCACTATACAAAGATGAACAACGCCATTAGCATATACGGCCTGGATCTCGTAGGGTCCCAACCATCGTGTGTGGAACTTTCCCTTGAAGTCTTGGAAGTAGGAGTCATATAAGAGTGCCCAATCTCTAGGTTGGAATGACCATTGTCAGATGTGATGATCATACCATAAAGCACGTTGTTTCTGAAAAACCTCAGTGTGAAAGAGTGCTTCCAAGTGCAATTCATATAAGGAATGTAATTGATCAATGTGTTCCTTTTGTGCATCAAAAAGACTCATATACAATTGTAGTGCAGTGTGAATATTTTTTATCTCAAACTCAATCGGAAGGATTTCCTTCTTACCATAGACAAGTTCATAAGGGGTTAGACTAGTGGTAGTCTTCCACATTGTTCGATAGGCCCACACAGCTTCAGGGAGTCATGTAGCCCAATCACGCTTATGAAAAGCAACCATCTTAATAAGAATATTCTCAATATCTCTATTAGTGACTTATACCTGCCCATTGGCTTGAGGGTGATAAGGTGTAGACTTGTAATGGTGAATTTCACACTCACAAACCAAGGCAGAAATGAGCTCAGACGTGAATTGCAGTCCTTGATTTGTGGCTATCTCTCACAACACACCAAACCTTGTGAAAATCTCAGAGTACAAGAAATGTGCTACTTTTGTATCTTTGGCATGCTTCAGAGCTACCACTTTGACCCACTTTGTTACATAATCGATGCATACAAGGATATATTCCATATTTCTTGATGGCAGGTTGATTAGGCCAAAAAAATCAAGGCCCCACTTTTCAAATGGATCTATGGACAACTTCGGGTGTAAGGACATCTCGTCTAAGCATGTGGGTTGGCCCATATGCTAACACTTGTCACAATGATGAACATAGCATTTACAATCCTTGTGGATTGTAGGCTAGTAGTAACTTGCAATGAGAATATTTTGGGTAGTCCTCTAAGCAACAATGTGTCCTTTGCATGGTTATGTATGGCATGCATGAATTATATCGAAGACATCCTCTTTAGGTACACAATGCCGCATGATATTGTCAATGTTGGTGCAAAAGAGAAATCTATTGATCCATGTGTACTTTCCATTGAGTCCAACTAGATTGCATTGTTTCCTCAGAGATAAATGTGGTGAGAACTTTCATGTAACTAGATAGTTGGAAATATCAGCGAACCATGGGCTCTTTTCTAATATAGCAAAAAGGTGATCATCTGGAAATGCATCGTCAATTGGAGTGGGTTTATTGTCTGGCTGTTGTAATCTGGATAGAAAGTCTACAACCATATTTTCTCGACTGGGCTTATCAAGTATAGTTATATCAAATTCCTGGAGTAAAAGCAACCATCTAATAACTCTACTGGTTACCACAGGTTTATTCATTAAAAACTAAATTGTCGAATGATCTGTGTGGACAAACACTTTATAACTAGTAATATAATGATGAAACTTATTGATTGCATACACAACCGCTAAAAACTCTTTTTCAGTTACCGTGTAATTTACCTCGGCCCTTGTGAATTTCTTGTTGATTTAGTAGATGGAATAGAAGACATTATCCTCTTTTTGTCCAAGCATAGCTCCCATTAAACAATCTGAGGCATCAATGTGAATATGAAATGGTAGTTCCCAGTTTGGACCTCTAAGGACTGGTGTGGTTACAATTTTGTCTTGATGGCCTCAAAGGCTTCTTGACACTCAGGTGTCCAAGAGAAAGCAACATCTTTAGCTAGCAAGGAAAACAAGGGAGAGGCAATCTTATTGAAATTTTGGATAAATCTTTGGTAATACCCTACATGACCAAGAAAACTACAAACATCTTTTTGGCTAGAAGGTGAAGGTAAGTCTTGGATAATTTGGATCTTTTTAGGATCCACTTGAATACCTTTAGATGAGATGTAATGGCCAATCACTATCCCTTTGATCATAAGTATATGGAACTTTTTATGACTCAATGACAAGTTGGTATATATACAACACCTAAGTACCTTTTCTAAGTTTGTTTTAGCCTCTTCATAAGTATTACCATGGATAGTAAAATCATCCATATATACCTCGACACAATCATTGACAAGATCCACAAAATTGCTGAAAAATGCCCTTTAGAAAGTGGTAGGGGCATTACATAAACCAAATGGCAAGACACTATAGGCAAAGGTTCCCCAAGGGCAAGTGGAAGTGGTCTTGTCCTAATCTTTTGGTGCTATGTGAATCTGGTTGTAACCACTGAACCTATCTAGAAAATAAAACTTCTTACCTACAAGAGTGTCCAATACTTGATCAATAAATGGTAATGGAAAATGATCTTTCTTAGTAGATTTATTTAATGCTCTATAATCAATACAAATTATCCATTTACCATTTTTCTTAGGAACCACAACTAAAGGAGAAACCCACTGAATATCTAAAATAGGATATATAAGCCTGACATTTAGCATTTTTTGTAACTCCTCCTTAACTATTTCATGCAAGGTAGGGTTGAGCCGATGTTGTGGTTTCCTAATTGGATGACTACTTTCTTCAATGTAGATATGGTGGGTGCAGGTGTCAAGATGAATGCCACACATGTCTTGGTACTCCCAATCGAATGCATCTTTTTTTTTTTCTAAGCATGGCGATAAGATCTTGGATTTGTTTAGGGGTTAACTATGGATTAATGTTAAGTGTGTGATTAGGCAAAATTTTGATAGCTTCGAATTGTGTAGGTGATTCAATTTCTAAGACTTGCAAGGTGGATGGAATATCACTCAAATTTGAAGAAGATAAGAATGAACCAAATAAGCAATTGTGTGGCAACAACTTTAGCAATGTGATAAAGTGTTGAACAAAATGTGAACTACCTAGAAACAGGAAGTTCCTAAAAAGACATTGAGTATTTATACCTGAATGGAGAACCATGCTTTCAAAAATTTCATTAAACGTATACATGTTCTGAAGAAAATTAACAAGAATATTATCCTTTGTAGGCTCCTCCATATCTAAGGCTTTATCAATTATCATAATTGGCAATGACTCATTGAAGTCATTATCAATCTAGATTGGGTCCTATGTTTCCAACAAAGGTTGTATTGGCAAGTATAGAGTCAGTTGCTTCTTGTGCTCACCATTAGAAATGACCATGTTCCTTGATTGGAAATTGATAAATGCATATGTGCCTTCCAACCAAGGTCGTCCCAAAATTAGGGGGTATCCCCCTAGCTTAATTTTTGGCTAAAAAATCACAAAGTCAGCTGGGTAATCCCATGAATCAATAGAAATGATTACATCTTCAATCAAACGTTCAGGCTTGACCAAAGATCTATCTTCCATTTGAAGAACTGTGGGAGTAGACCTAATTCCTTCTAATGATAGCCTTTCCTTCATTTCATTTATCATTACATTAATTGCAGCACCCAAATCCACAAGGGTATTAGGAATACTTACTTTACCAATAGTTACCTTAATGACATGACTCCTTGGAATAGTGTACTTTGGAATGGTTATGTTCCTGAGCATAAGATCTGCCAACTATCTGATGACTTGGATGGTCTTCGGGTCTTGCTTTTTTTTTCTTTCAGGTACATAGATCATGAATTGCTTTTGTATAGACAAGAATATCCTTGATGGCCTGCAACAAAGGAATTATGATGTTAACATTGTGCAACTCATTAAAAAAATTAAATTCAGGTTGAGAATCCTCCATTTTTATTGGTTCAGATTGAAATCATTCAGGAAAGGGAGGTTCTTTAGCTAGCTCTATTTTTAACTCCTCGTTGATTTTTGTGATGGTGGGTCCTTGAAGAGCCTTCCCTGACCTCAACTGAACTCCATCTAATTCTAATGTATTTATAACATAGGTGGGGTAACCTGATGCCTTATTATTATACATAGGTTGGGTTGCCTTATTGTTTGGGTTTGGATTTCGCTGGGTTGGCATTGATGGATGGTTTGTTAGATTGACGGGTTGAGCAGTCGATGATGGCAAGGTTGGAAGAAGTTATTGATACTATTGGTATGGGTTGATCATAGGAGGAGGTTGAAATTGTGATTGTGATAGAAATGGTTGTTTTTGGTATGGTGACAGTTGTGGCGATTGTGGCCTCCATGCCTATTGCCACGATTGTGAAGTATATTGATATTGTGCCATCCATTGAGGGTATGGGGGTTTTTGCCAACCCCATATCATCCTAGTTGATAAGAATTGGGTTGGCTAGGTCCAGGGGTAAGATAATCATTCATCATGTTAGGATGCATTACTCAAGGTGGAAAAGGTCGCCTAGGGGTCATGTAATAGACGGGTTCCTCAGAATATTCCATTTCAAGCACACCTATAGGAAGAGGCCTCAAGGTAGAACTCCTACTAACTTCTTCTAAGGATGATATTTTTTTCCTATTGTATGAGAAATCCTTACTACCACATCTCTCATGACATGTTGGAAAAAATAAATCCAAAGCCTTCTTGTCTTCCTCTTGCTTCCTATGGGTGTAAAGAGTGTCTATTTGTTTCCCCGTATGACTCAAAAAATTTGTTTTAAGATCCTCAAGTAAATTTCCTATTTCCCTCTTTGTGATACATGTCGTATTGCTTGCAATATAACGCTTTCTTGGATATCTCCTTCCCGAATGCTAAGACCTTGAAAAGTTCCTACAAATATCACAACTATCATTAAATTCCATTTTGGAAATATTCCATTTTCTTGTTAAACTTAATGCTTCCATAACATCATCTCTTATCCCTCTAATAAATAACATTTTAATAGCATCATCATTTACTCCCTATTGGCAAGACCATTGAAGATTGAACATAAAGCATTCAAGGTAGTCCTCTACGGACTCATCTTCCTTTTGAGTCATGTGGAAAATTTCATCCCAAACCTCCTTTGTTTTGCAATATTCTTGGTACTTGTTCAAGAATAGCTCCTTCATGACTTTTGATTCACAGACTTCCTATCACATGTGTGACAGGAACCCGTGAAGAAATAGTTCTAAAACAAAAAATAGATTACTAGGACACAACATAACTGAACTAAAAATATATCTAGCAAAATGAAAATCTTCCTTGAAATAATATGAATAGAATCAAAGTTAAACTATTGAATGTAAATATTCTTTTGATATTAATTGACTATTCAACTTCTTAACTCATAACATGATTTTATTAATCAACATCTAACTATTCTTAATACTAATAATAAGTGACTAATAAAATATACACGCTGATATATATTAAACGAATCAATAGATATTAACACAATTACAGAGATGAATTATATAGATAAAAATCTAGTAAATAATATAGTAATGAAATTAATCAGATAACTATGAAATCACAACATACATTACCACACGCATAAATCTAGTGTAAAGATCACCAACAATTGAGGAAGTGGGCCCTGCCTTCACCAGTTATTGAGTGATGAAAACTTACAAACACATAATCACTCCACGCTAGCTATCATTCATTCGAATTGTAGTAACAGAGTATAAATGCAGATTTTAATCACCAAAGTCTGATTTCTATTATGTCTATCTATATATTCCCTCTTTTCGGAATACACACACACACACACACACACACACACACACATATATATATATATATCATAGCTGCCTATACTTGTAACAGTCTTACAGATGGAAACGAATAAGTGTTTTGGTTTTTTTTGGCTTTCATCTAACAACCATCGAAAGATAATCAAAAATAGCTTAGATCATTTTGACAGTATTTTGAAATAACATAAAAACTTAAAACAAAATTGCTAATCTCAATGAGTATAGAAAAAGTGACAAAATGACTTCAACGACTTAGTCATCCCTCCACCGATGCCCTTCATGCTTTATTTTCAACCACATAAACATTGCATGTTACCAAAATCACAAAGATAGTTAGCAAAAGTCAAATAAATTGGTATTTTTACTAGTTTTTACCTTTCCTTCTATTTCATAGAATACCTTAAGTTCATTAATGAAAAGTGACAGGAATGATAGGAAACAATAGGAAAGATGACAAAGGTTAGAGCAAATAATAGGTAAAATAATGACATGTTTCTCCCCCATCAATAGTTCTAGAAAATTCAAAATCTAGAAACCACCAATCCTATTTGACGGTCTTGTGTTTCAGATGTTCAAGTATGGAAGTGAACATAGTTCTGTAAATACAACAAAACCTATTTTTTTATGGATGTAATATCCCCCACTTGGATCAGATGATATGTTTTTATTATAATAGTTTGACACATGTAGACATTTTTTCAAACATTTAACATGCACAACAAGTAGGAATAATACCAAATGTTTGAGAATTGTAGAGATACAATGCAAGTATATTCACCATAAAATATTTAGAGATTGATGCACAACATAATACCAACTTTATTTATTCTACGATAATCACTATTACAAGATAATAAATAAATATTTTTAACCTTAGAAGACTTTTTGGACTATCACGGTCATACCCAAATTTGTATGCTTCTATAATAATTTTTTGAACAATAATAGCCTTCAATAAATACCTTAGAGATGTAGTCATTCTCCTTCCAATGTTTCCCTTTTTGAATGAACACCAACCTTATTATTGGCTGCAATATACAAGTTCTATTAAGATGGTTGTAGCATATTTGGAGGCTAGTGATTCTTTGTTCTTTTTTGGTTTCTCATAAAATTATTACTATTTTTTTCTTGTGTGTGACATGGAGGCTATCATACAAAATTTGTCCTTATCTACAACATCAGTGATATTTTTTGGAGACCCATGATCCCTTGTGAATGTATAGCCTCTTCTTTTTAAAAAATGTTCAACTCTTGCATCTCACATGGCAGTAAAACAAGGGAATCATTGAAGTAAGGCTATGCTTGTCTTATATGAATTTGTCTATATCTGACTCCTTTGTCTTATTTGGGGTTTATTTATTCGTCTCATCTAGAAGAAAAAGGTTGTGATTAGAATATATGAGGGTAGAGGTTGGGTATGAACATCACACCAGCCAAAATAGTTGTGGATATAGATATCCAATATTATCACCTAAAAACCACAACAAGTGGACTCACTATCCACAAAAAAATATAGAAGAGAGATGGTAGCTTACATCCTATTTTGAATTGTTAAATTTAAATGCTATTTGACGTGAATTCCAAATTCTAGAAGATATTGAGTATTATCAGGTAGCCTACTGAAATAATAATAATTATTTATGAATCTTGAAACCCTCAAAAAATGTGAAACCAGATAGTTTGAAATTCACCACTGGTAAATATTAAAACATTACCACCTAAAATCTCCATACCAATTAAAATAAATATCACTTGGACATTCCCTACATATAACTCATACTTTCTTCAAACCCTAAATATTTGAAAAAAATTCTTCAAAGAAGACATAAAATTCCCAATTGATCTTGGAGCCCAATGTGTGGTTTTGCCAAAGAGAGGATATAGGTTTTAATTCAAATTTGTATACTTGAGGGTTTCCATCCTCAACCACTAGAAAGTTCAGCTCTTCTAAAACCCAAACAAATAATAATAATCTTCGTATAATGGGAAATGAACACTTGAGTCTTTTTTATAATAACTTTTTGGGTTTTCCCACCAAAATCAATTAACACTTTATTATAAAGTGACTTTATTAAATATCTTTTCAATATTCCTCAATGTCACTTTATGTATTCATTTAATTTAATCATTTAATATTACCTTTATAATTTTTCTAGGAAATATTAAATAATTAAAATAATTAACATTTGTGATCCATTCTTCCACTTGAAAATTTATGAATTATGTGTTTGTTGTTTTTTTCTTTGGTTGTTTTTTTTTTATCAAGGAGTGATGGGTGAGCGGGAGTTTGGGCAGGAGAAGCAGAATTTTGAATTTTTGAACAATGGAGTAGGTTGTGGATGAGCACACTCTGAAGATTTGTAGGTGGAATGAGTGCAAGATTCGAATGGTAAGCAAGGTAAGGATGACTCTCAAGAGACTGACCCCAGAAGAAACATTCAGGTGGACCTAGGGGAATGTTGTCTCGATTGATATTCCTACTGAATGTACTAAAGGACATGAGGATGAAAAAACCAAAAACGTGGTGGGGGCCGCTGGTGGAGATGGTGCTAAGAAAAAACCATGGTCATCTCTTTTTGGAGTCAAACCAAATGGTAAATTAGTTTTCCCACTAGTTGGCAACATTTTCGAGCCAACCAAGGGTAATTTTTCCTTTTCTATCCCAGATCTAGTCATTGATCATAATATCTCTCTAATGGATAGAGTGTTGGTTGGAAAATTTATGGGCCCTAGACCAAATATTAAAATTGTCAAGGCTTTTGTTAAAAAGAAGTGGATAACTAATGGCCAAGTTCTTGTTCCGGATCTCCCTAAGGAATATTTTTCTTTTGACTTCTCCTGTAAGGAGGATATTTTGGTTGTGAGGAGTGGTGGCCCTTGGGTTATTGGCAAGTCCTCCCTAGCTCTTAAGAAATGGACCACAAACTTGGATCTTTCAAACTCGATCTTTGAAAATGTCTCAATATGGGTGAGACTCCTTGGACTTCCTTTAGAATATTGGAATTAGGATGTCTTTAGTGGCCTAGCTAACTCTTTTGGTGAGCTCTTGTCAATAGACCCAATGACAACGGTGAGGAGAAGGCTTCTTTTTGCTATAATTTTTGTGGGTGTATCCTAGAATGCTGACCTCTCATCATCCATTGAAATACAATCGAAGTTGGGTACTTGGGTTTAAGCTATTAATTTTGAAACGATTCCTTTTTTGTGCTTTAAATGTAGAAAATTCGGGCATTGGGCAAAGAAATGTTTTCTTAATGACAGCAATACAAAGGAGAAGCCCCAGTCTAAACCAATGCTAGTTTGGAAAAAGAAGTTTGAAGGGGATTGAAAAGTGAACAAAGAAAAACATGTTGGAGAGAAAGACAGTAAGATGACTGGGGATCTTGTGAAAGCCCCTAAAAATAAAGATAACATTGGGTTTCATGTTTTTCTAGAATTCCCTGAACCTTTAAACAAACAATTAGGGATCGTTACTGGAGGGAATGAGAACAATGAGGCTGGCCTGAAGGTTAGAGAGTGTGTCCTGGAGACTCAAGAGCCCCTTGATAAAATTCCAAAGAAGGAAATGTGTGGGAATGAGGATGAAGAGATTGGCTTGGAATGTATTCCTTCCCAAGGTTTTAATGCACCGAAAAATGAAGGTATTCTGACGTTGGAGATTGGGAATATCCCCTTGTGTGGAGGCGGGGGAGTTTCTAGCTATATTTTTGCTCAAAATCCGAGATCAGTTGATTCTTTGGAGATAGTTAAGGATTCCTTAGAGGAATCAAGTCAGACTTTGGCAAAATCAAGTGTGAACTTAACCCACAATATAAATGGTTCGATGGATACCCTTCCACTAGATCAAAATGGGCTTTCTGATAAGGATTGGGTGTCCAGAAAAGAGGAGGAAAGTCAAGAGGAAATTGATTGAGAATATGTCAACTCCTATACCATGAAGAAGAAAAATAAAAACACATCAAAAGGTGTCACTACCAGAACTAGAGCTAAAGCAGATTGTGGAGCCACAAAGGGTAGTCAAGGAAGAAGATTTGTTTGATGGCATAGGGAGCATGGAATATTTTAGGACATAGTTGATGGTTTTCATAAAACCACTCCCAAAATTTTCAATTTCTCCCTTGGTAGGTTATGAAGATTATGCCATGGAATATTAGGGGCTTGAATAGCCTCCATAAGAAATATGTTTTCCATAATTTTGTTAGGGATCACAAACCTAATAAATTACTTGTCTAGGAATCTAAAATTCCTAAAGAGAAAGTGGAAAAGATTAAAAAATTTAAGTTTTGTGGGGTTCAGGGAAATAGTTCTAAAGGGGCCTCAGGAGGGATTCTCACCTTTTGGAATTTAAATTTTATCAAAGGTGATCCGATGTTTGAAAGCTCTAATCATGTGGCCACCAGATTTACTCATATTAGAGATAATTTTAGTTGGATCATTTATAACATCTATGCTCCCAATGGGAAAGGGGCTAGAAAGATCTTTTGGCAAGAGCTAGTGGCCTTTCACAAGAAATTCATTAAGGAAACTTGGGTTGTAATGGGAGACTGCAATACCCCTCTTCAGGAAAAAGACAAGTTTGGAGGTTCCAGGTGAATATGGAAAGCGGAATGGACCTTATGGACTTCATCAATAATCAAGCAATGATTGATCTAGAGCTGCAAGGGGCTTCCTTTACCTGGTCTAATCAGAGAGTGGATAAGGAGTTGATTCAAGTCAGATTAGATAGGACTTTTATCTTTGATCAATGTTTTTTAAATTATTTTTGTTCCTTAAAACCCTCTCTAGGGTGGGCTCTAATCACTATCCTATCAGTTTTATGGCAGACCCTATTTTGGCTAAGATGAATTTCCCCTTTAGATTTGAACGCATTTGGTTGTCCCACCCTCAACTTTGTGAGGAGATGATAAAATGGTGGGGTATCTCTGTTTTTGGGACAGTTGTGTTTAGGATTTCCAAAAAATTAAGAGAAGTTAAAAATAAGATAATAACTTGGAATAAATAATCTTTTGGTAACATCTTTAGAAAAAAATCTAAGCTACAGGTTGATCTAAAGGACATTCAAGAGAAAATCCAATTGGATGGTTGCAATTTTGAGAATAGGAAGAAATAAAATGAGCTACTTGTGGAGATGCATGATAGAATAGCCAAAGAGGAGGATTTTTGGAGACAAAGATCTAGGGTGTTGTGGTTCTCAGCTGTTGATAAAAATACTAGATATTTCCACATGTTTTCTTTGAAACACAGGTCTACTAATAGGATTAATCACATTGAGTACAATGGAGAATGCTTTGAGAAGGATGAGGACATAAGAAGACAAGATGTCCTTTTCTTTAGTTATCTCCTTTTGGCTAGTGATGGAGTTAATCAAAACATGCTAGATCATCTTTCTGAGGCCATCCCTGATCTTGTTAAGGATGAAGATAACAAAATGTTAGCTTCTATTCCATTCAAAGAATAAATTAAGAGAGTTATTTTCTCCTTTGATGGAAATAAGGCCCCTGGACCTGATGGTTTCCCTATGTTCTTCTTTCAGTGATTTTGGGAGATTGTCGAAGAGGATGTGGTAAATATTGTTAAAGAATTCTTTGGATCTAGGAGAATCCTTAAGGAACTTAAAGCTATCTTCCTAGTCCTTATCCCAAAAATTTCAAGCATTGAGGTCTTTGAAGCCTTTAGGCCTATAAGCCTTTGTAATTCCTTCTACAAAATTATCTCTAAAGTCCTAACCTCTAGGCTTCTGACTGTGTTGCCTTCCCTAGTTTCACCCCAGCAGAATGGCTTCATTCCTGGAAGGCAGCTCCTGGACCTAATTATAATGTTCAGTCCATGAAAATTTCCATTCTCTCTCAATGTCTAAGACTAAAGGTTTCCTCCTTAAGTTAGACATCTCTAAAGCTTATGATCATGTTGACCAAGACTTTTTACTCAAAATCATGAGGGTGTTTGGTTTTAGCAACAAAGATCTCCAGTTGGTTAGCCAACTCATTTCTACTACTTCTATTTCAATATTAATTAATGGATCCCCTTCACATTTCTTTAAGAATTCTAGAGGGCTAAGGTAGGAAGATCCCATTTCTCCTATTCTTTCTACCATCATGGCGGAATACCTAGGGAGGAACTTGAAAAAAATGATTGATCAAGGATCCCTAGTGGGTGTGAGGCCTTCTTCCTATAATTTGATGTGCTCTCACCAACAGTTTGTGGATGATACCATCTTTATGGGGAGTTCTACTATGGCCAAAGCTAGAAATCTTTAAAAAATTCTAGATGATTATGAGGGAGCATTTGGTCAAAAGGTTAATATACATAAAATCTCTTTATTCTTCTTCAACACTCCAGAGCCAAGGCAGAAAAAGATTGCTAGAATTTTTGGTTCCAAAGTGGATTCTTTACCGTCAATATATCTTGGGTTGCCCTTGGGCCTGAAGCCTTCTGAATCTTTTTGGAATTCTTTGGTTGATAGATTCAACAAAAATCTTGCAGGGTGGAAGGGAGCTCTTCTCAGTCAAGTTGGTAAGATTTAGCTTCTCAAAGCCACTCTTCAAAAAAATTCAATCTATTCTTTAAGTCTTTTTAAGATCCCATCTAAATATGCAAAAGCTATTGAAAAAATTCAAAAATAATTTCTCTGGTCTGGTGTCGAGGAAAGGAAAAGAATGCTCCTGATTGACTGGGATTATGTCTGTAGACCAAAAAAGTTAGGAGGACTAGGTCTCAGAAAGATCAGAATGATGAATAGAGTTCTCCTAGCAAAGAAAATATGGATAATTTTCTCATCAAATGGAGAATGGAACAACATCCTTAAGAGAAAATATCTAGCTAATATTGGCTCTCTCAAAACTTTGCTCGAGTCTCCTTGCTTGCCATGAGGTTTGGCTTTATGGAATGATATGATTAGAGGGAGGAACATTGTTGACTTGGGTGTGGGATGGAGCATCAAAAATGGGAATCTAGCTAGGTTTTGGGAAGACATATGGGTTATGAAGGAGCCCCTAATATCTATTGGCAGGTTCAAAGGGTGGGTTGAGACCTACAAGGCTACTTATGGGATCTTTGTTAAAGACTGCTGGAGAAATGGGGAATGTGTGAATCTAAGCCAGATATGTTTGGACCTCACTCTAATCCAATCCTCTCTAATGGTGGTTAGATTGGGTTTGAACTAGTAGGAGGATCTTTTGGTTTGGACGTCCAACCCTTCGAGCAGCTACTCAGTTTCCTCAGTTGTCTCTTTGCTATCCTTTTCTCCTACCCCTCCTCCCTTCTAGGACAAATCTTGGATTAAACACCTAACCCCCAATGTCAATATTTTCTTTTGGATTCTCCTCCTGAATAAGGCTCTCACAGTGGATAACCTCTGTAAGTGGGGTTTTTAGATCCCCAATCATTTCTACCTTTGTCAGGAAGAAGCGGAAATGGCTAACCGTCTATTCCTACATTGTTCATATGTGACTTCTATTTGGGTTAGGTTTTATTCTCTCTGGAACATTTCGTGGGTGTCTCCCAGGTCTATCAAAGATCAATTTGTTAAGTGGATGGCTCCCTCCTTGAATCCTTATATCTGCAGATTATGGTCCCTAAATTTCCCTTATATAGTCTGGGGAGTGTGGAAGGAGTGAAATAATAGAATCTTCAGGGACAAGGAAATTTCAAAGAATATTGTGTTTGAGAAAATTTATAGGTTAATTATGGAAAACTTCAACATTTTCCCTTTTCAAGAGAACTTGTTGGAGCTTGTGGTCTGCTCAATTTATGACCTCAAGATGGCTAAAGAATGGGAAGTCAAAAGAGATGTGTCCAAAGCCTCTAAACCTGCAAAAACGAACCGTGAAGGTGTCATTTGGTATCCTCCTCCTAGGGGTTGGATAAAATCCAGTTTTGATGGGACGAAAAAAGGGAATCCGGGGAATGCATGGAGTGGGGGTGTGATAAGAGATAATAATGGTATATTTATTGTTGTGATGGATATTTCCTTGGGCATACAAACTAATCATTTAACTGAAGCCATTGGAGATTTCCAGGTCATTGACATGGTGAGTAGAATGAACTTTAAAAACATATGGATTGAGGGTGACTCTAAAAATATCATTGATTGTCTCCTAGGAAATTCCCCCCTTCATGGACCATTAAATATTGGATAATCATAATAGGCAAGTGATGTGGCAGAATTGTAATGATTTGGATGCTATCATTAGAGCTTTAATCAACCATGATATCACCCATGGGAGATACATCACATTTATTGATGATTAAAAAGAATAAATCCATGTACCAAGATATCATTTGATATTTTGGCAAAGCTGTAATAGTTTTGATAGATGGTAAGGATTGGCACGTTTTGTGTGTGCCTTGGGTATGCTACGAGTTCTCTGGTCTATTTTTTCATGGTGTGAGCTACCAAAACAAGAGAATTGTGACCATGGGAGGAAGTAGAAAAAGGGTGGAGACGACGGGTTGCATGAAGAACAAGAGTAACTCGAAGGTCTAGAGGAAAATTGAATGGGGAGGGCTTCAACCTTTCATTGATAAGCTTCATAGTCCTGACCCTAAGGTCACTGAGTATTTTTCTAAACACTAGAATAATGATGATATAATTCTCTCAAGGAGGAAGGCTATGGTGGATGAAGCTCTTATTGGGGAAATCATGGGTCTCTCTACTAATGGAGTGAAGTTCTATCGTGATAGGAAGTTCTGGGATGAAGCTGTAATTAGTTTCCCCAAGTCTGAGGAGGAAAGAAAGAAGTTGGTCAAATTCTTCGATAGTTACTTTGATGTCGAGAAGATTAAGAAGATTTGGAGGGAGGTTCTCAGGATTCTCATGGAGTACATTACATTGGACGGTAGATTTACCAAAGTCTACGGCTACCATTTCATCCTCCTCAATCATTTTCGACACAAGGAAAGGGTCTCTTTTCCTCATTACCTACTTTGTTCCATAAATAATAGTATTGAGGAATATAGAAAAAACCCTAAGAAGAATTTGGTCCTACACGCTAGCCTTATGCAACTTATTCATGAGCACTTTAAAAATATGTCAACCTTGTCTAACCCTCTTTCGACCTCGACCTTAGAAGGTTATGATACCGTTTCTAGCTTGTTTCAAGGAAAAAATGACTTAGACCGTGAGTGGGCTGAGGAAGACACTCCCCCTCCCAGTAAGAAAAAGAAGAATTCCCCTCTAGCTAAACCCTTGAATAAAAAAGATATCCCTATGAATACCCCTTTTGGTTCTTCTTAGGTGGAGAATTTCATGATGAATGAGCCCCCTATTAAGAAGTTGGTTTCCTATTTAGGGGATTCTTTGGATGAGAACTCTACTACTCCCAATGATAATGAGGACTCCTTAGCCTCTTTTCATACCACTGATAGAGAGAAAAGACCCAATTCCCCTGGTGACCTTAACTTTGATGACCACTATTTCAAGTCGAACATGGAATTTCCTGAAGATATTCTAGCAATGGCCAGAAATGGTGTGGTTGACTATTTCAGAATTTTGAAATAGGCTTTCTAGGAGATCAAGGACATGAATTTAAAATAGGGCACTCACTAGCGAGTTGGATGTGTCAGAAGCTAAAGTGGCTTTGTAGAACACTACTAGGGTCTTATGGACTATGGAAGAGAAGATGGCAATGGTTGAATGCTTCCAAAGAGTGGTTGAACTCACAAAAAATTTGAAGAAGGATAACGAGAACAAGGTCAAGCACCCGGAAAAGGAAATTGGTAAGATCAGGGATACTTTGAAAACCATCATTGAGCATAACCACAGATTTGTCAAACACATCACTATCCTGAGCGCTATGGTGGGGAAAATGGAAAATAACCAGCAGGGGTTGCTGATTGTGGATCTGGAAGTTGATAAGAATAAAAGTAAGTAGGAGGATGTTGGCCCTTCGAAGAGAACTAGAGCCAACCTGAAGAGAAAAGCAGTTTCTTCACCTATGGAGGATCAGGACCTGAAGAAGGTGACCTAGGATATGTGCAACTTGGAGGCTGAAGTTGTTGAGACTTTAAAGTCTCTTGGCTAGTTTAGGTTATGTTTTTTTTTGTTGGCTTCTTGTTGAATTTTTGTTGGCTTATGATTGGTGATTGTTGTCCTTTTTTTTCTTTATGCTATCTCGCAACCTTCCTGTCTTTGGGTACTCTGATGGTTTATTTTAATATGGCTTGTAAACTTTGTGGTTTCAGGTCCCTATAAAACCCGTTTTTTCCTCTATCAAAAACATTTGTGAGATGAAATGGAAAATAGGGACATTACATTCCTCCCTTCTCAAATATTTCTTGTCCCCAAACAATTCATACCTACATACCATGGCCAAATACCAAGATCCTAGATGAACATTTAGAATGCTTTGTCACAACCTTGTTGCGTCAACTTGATACCACTATACACAACAACTCTATCAAACCCTATAGTAGAAAGAAGCATTCTACTAGTCATACCAATTCCTAGATCCCATAGCCAAATTGGAATTCCATCATACCCAAAACCTATTGACTTATGTTGTGCTACTCTAATAACCATTGGAATCCAAATGATCCAAGTCTCAGATTCTTATTTCTAGAAGCAACTATTTGGTGAAAGCAAAGTAGGAGACTTGCAAAATTTTGATTCAACACCTATACTCAAAAACACATCATACCATAGTGGACTGGATAATCCCTTATCAAACTCACCTTTATGTGTTATCAAGGACATGGTCAAATCTTGTGTATGTGGGTTGAAGTAAAATTGATGAGCACACCTCACCATGCAATCAAGGTGAATTTCACCTACTTGCACCAATGGAATACCAAAATAGTCATGTGGATTCAATTTGTCACCATCACCACCCGACTCACAATCTAGATCATGATGAGAAGACCTTACAATAACTCTATAAGCCTTCTTTTCAACCTTGATGTCAAGGTATCTATTTGAAAGCAAATGGAGGTAATTTGAATTCATTGCCTCTAATTCCTTTTTGATAATCTAGAGACTAGATATGGAAACTCCACCCCATACTCCTTTCTTCATTTCTTATAGTTGTGTAGACCAAAGGATGAATTCAGCGAACTTATGTGGCATCAAAATGAGTTAAGGTTTTTTCAACCTTATCTCTAGTAACCTTCAGTTGATCCTTCCATTCATGTGACTCATTAGGCCAATGATTGTAATCAGTTGCATAAATTGAATTTTTTGATATCCTATCAAAAGGGAGAAAAATATCACCATGAATTTCATTTTCCCCACTAGTTGATGCTCAACTATCCTCTTGTAGAGAAGATGGAATAGCATTGTGATCTAACACACAACTCTTTGTAGAATCCATTTCTTCATCACAAAACCTATCAATATCAATCTCTACCTCACCCATGTAGAGACTTGGGCATACCTCACCCATTGATGTTTTTTCTTCAAGGGCACCTACTACAACATATTGTTCCCTTTTAAATTCATCTAGCACCACTTATCCCATTGGTGATTTTTGCACCTGTAATAAAAATATATGTTTTCACATCTTCAATATGCACATTCCCACAATCTATGGATGTATGTTCATCACTAATGGTTTCCATAGATAGTTGAGTTTCAATTGTGAGTGATGAATAATGTGCCAAGCTCAACTTCATGGAGAGCTTGTCATTCTAAGTCTCTGACTCTTAAAGGGCCACTTGAGTTCTCTTCAAGGATTCCATGGTGACCACAAGCTCATGAGTGACCTTATCGACCTCCTCTTCTTTCCCTTTTAATGCTTCATAATAAATATCATCAAGCATGAGAAGATGGTCTCAATCAGAGAGTATATGTAGGTAGGTATATTTCACCACCACCACCACTTCTCTAAGTTCTTGAAACTCTATAGGAGAAATTTCTCCATCAAAGTGTTTATGTGTTCCTGGAGTCCTCCGACAATAATTTTCCAACAAATTATGAGTGTCATAAAAATGTTTTATGGTTACACTAATCATGTCTTCACTAAATTTCAACTGACTTTCCAAATGTTGGGACCCCTAAGACCTATCATCCTCATACAAAATTTCTGATTTATAATCAACACTATGATAATATGTCAAATCACCATCACCATCCAATTATAAAACATCATCATGTGGGATATCATCATGCCCATCATAAGAATAGGTGTCATCCACCTCATAGGATAGCTCTAATGATGAGATAAAGGTTTTTGTTTCAACAACCTCATTGCACACATCCTCTACATGTATAGATGCAAGCACATCCAAGGAGTCATCCTAGGACTCTATCAAACCACCATCAAGAGGAATGGAATCCTCATCACTAATAGCTATAGATTTGCATTCCTCATATTTATTACCAACTAAAAAATGAAGCTAATGTCCTTGATCCTAACACCTATTACTGGGTTCCCAAGATTCTTTGCATATAAAGAAAAATTTATTTCTCCAGAGATCACTTTTGTTGCTCCCTTTTTGTAAATCGTCCTTCTTTCCTTTTTTATTTTGTATTAGTGTTTTCTATCCTCCCCTTTACAAAAAGAGGATCTAATATTTTAGGATGTCGTGGAAGATTTTTCAAATTCCTATCATAGTCTTGGAAACTTTAGATTAATTCCATCAAGAGCTCCTGCATAGTCGACATCTTTTCTCAACCAATAACTTTTTGAAACTGTGTTAGGTGAGTGTTGGTCACTCAACAAGGCAATCTGAAACAACTTCCCACTATTACCCTCAGGTTGGTAGGATGCACAACTTTAATACCACTATAATATCCCCCACTTGGATCAGATGATATTTTTTGGATGATTATAACAATTTGACACATGTAGACATTTTGTCAAACATTTAACTTGCATAACAAGTAGGAATAATACCAAATGTTTTGGAATTGCAAAGATACAAATTTGAAAGTATATTCACCATAAAATATTTAGAGATTGATGCACAACATAATACCAACTTTATTTATTCTACAATAATCACCATTATAGGATAATAAATTAAGATTTTTGACCTTAGAAGACTTGTTAGACTGTCACAGTCATACCCAATTTTGCACACTTCTATAATAAATATTTTGAACAATAATAGCCTTCAATGAATACCTTAGAGCTACAATCATTCTCCTTCCAATGTGGCCCTTTTGAATGAACAACAACCTTATTATGGGCTGCAATATACTTGTATTAAGATGGTTGTAGCATATTCGGAGGCTAGTGTTTCTTTATTCTTTTTTGGCTACTCATAAAAGTATGACCGATTTGTCTTACATGTGATGTGGAGGTTGCCATATAGAATTTCCCCTTATCTACAACTTCATTGATGATTTTTGGACACCCATGATTCCTTGTGAATGTATAGCCTCTACTTTTTAAATAATGTTCAACTCTTGCATCTCACATGGTAGTCAAACAAGGGAATCACTAAAGTAAGGCTCTTCTTGTCTTATATGAATTTGTCTATATCTGATTACTTTGTCTTATTTGGAGTTTTTTTCTTTGTCTTATTTGGAATACAAAGGTTGTGATCAGAATATATGAGGGTAGTGGTTGGGTATGAACATTACATCGATTGAAATAGTTGTGGATATAGATATCCAATATTATCACCTAAAAACCATGAAACCTTCAACTAGAAATGTAAATTCTATTTCATGTGAATGCCAAATTTTGGAAGATATTGAGTATTATTGACCACCCTACTGAAATAATAGTAATTTTTTTATGAATCCTCAAACCCTCAACAGATATGAAACCAGATAATCTGAAATTCACCATAAGTAAATATTAAATCATTACCACCTAGAATCTCCAAACCAATTAAAACAAATATCACCTAGAAATTCCCTGCACATCATTGATAATTTCTTCAAACCTTAAATATTTAGAATTTTGTCTTTGAAGAAGACCCACAAAATTCCCAATCGATCTTGAAGCCCAAATGTGAAACCTATGTGATTCCACCAAAGAGAGGATTTGAGTTTTCATCCAAATCTATAGACTTTAGGGTTTCCATCCTCAAGCACTAGAAATTTGAGCTCTCTTGAAAACCAAATAAATAATAATAATCTTCACATAATGAGAAATGATCCCTCGAGTCCTTTTTATAATACCTTTTTGGGTTTTCCTGCCAAGACCAATTAACACTTTATTATAAAGTGACTTTATTAAATATCTTTTAAATATTTCTCAACGTCATTTTATATCTTCATTTAATATTACCTTTATAATTGAACTTTTTGTAAAGAAAAATTAAATAATTAAAATAATTAACATTTGTGAGGTGGAAGGGTATGTGCAAGATCATCATGGAAAAAACAAGCCATTAAGTGGCAATAAAATTCAGAAAATTAGAGTTAGGCAACTTGACGTAAAAATTTGAATAAGTTATCTGTATTATTTTAAAAATATGTAAGAATAGAATTTGTAGAAAATTGAATTTAGTTTCTAAATTAATAGGTTTATTTTTTAATTTTTTTAAATCTATTTGGTGAAAATTTGAAATTTTAATGCAATAGTACTTAAATTTCAGGGAAAAAATAAGAAGTAGGTGTCTGTCTGACCACCCTAACCACAATAAAATGATAATATTTTTTTATAATATTTTATATATAAGTAGGGGACTCATTTCCCGATAGGATGCATATTTGTTTGTAATTTTTTTCCAAGTAAATAATTAATTAGGATTTTTTTATTACAACTTTTAAATGATATAAAAACTCGTATGTCTGACCACCTTAACTTAGTCAAAACTCCATGAAATTATTATTATTATTTTTTAATCCTATAGTATGTGAAGCATAGAATGTGACGCATATTTTGGATTCAAAAAATGTGATACCATTTGAAAGCTATATATTTTTTCAATTAGCCTATCAGTCAGGACTTTAGTCATAATTCAAATAGAAAATGGATAAATATTATTTATTAAATTCAAAGTAAAGCATAATTTATATTGGTGGAAATCTAAGAATCTCCTTTAAAAACCCTTTTCGTTTCATCAATTTTGGGTAAAAAAAAAGTCGTCAGCCAGATAGGCCATCATATCACTTAGATATAGCCACTTTTTGGCCCATCATGATCCTGCACATACATGGAATGGAAAATGAGGACATTACAATGAAGCACATGTATGCATGCAATTTTTTGATATTTTTAGTGTTTTCATTTCAAAATATTAGATCTAATTAGAAGATCAAAATGATAACAATAAAAATGAAAAGTGATCCTAGTGTTTTCATTTCAAAAGATCAAAAGCATTGCTTTTCTATATTTTTTTTCTATACAATGATGATTTTCAAAAATTAAAATACTATAATAGATATTTTTTTCAAAAAAATATAGAAAAGCAATGCTTTTGATCTTTTGAAATGAAAACACTATTTTTTTTTTTTCACTTTTTCTATGTTTTTCACTAAAATATGCATGCATAAATGAAAAAATAATATTGCAAATGAATTTTCTAATGAAAAGAACTTAGATCTAAGCCCTAAACAAGAAAAATCATATCCAAAATTATGCAATTAAATTAAAAATATTTTTCATTTTTTTCTTTTTAATTTTGATGAACAAATAATGCAATTTTATATTTTTGAAGATGAAATAAATGCAAATTAATAACTAGATCTTCAAAGAACCTATATTTTGGATTAATTTTCAAAAAAATTGCAATGAAAATTAGAAAATTACAAGTGTAGGTATTTCAAATTCACTAAAATATTGAGTAGGAAAAGTGATCCTAGATCTAATTATGATAATTAAGATTATCTCATTTTCACTTGACTCAACATTAAGCATAAATCAACTAGGGTTTTATGATTAGTTTGTTGCCACAAGGGAGAGACCTTAAATTTATGTTGCTTTTGAGTTGTGAGGATGGAAAATTCGATGTGGGATTTAACATGCCTATTTGATATAGAACCCTAGATCTGAAAATATAATTTATCACAAAGATGAAAATAGAAAGTTACAAAACAACTTCAAATATGAGATTGAGGCATAGGGAGGAACTTGTGATGAAAATTTGAGCTTGAATTAGCTATTCGAGGGAACTCTACACCTTTTATTGGACTCTTTTTCTAGATCTAAAAGTTATGAGATGTGGATTAAGGTTTGCACTCTATTTTTCCTCATAATGTAAACAATTGAAATGCCTAGATCTGACTTATACACATGAAAATAGGGGAAAGTTTGTGTTGTATAAGGGTTTTCCTAAGTAAAACCACATGTTTGTATTTCAACCTCCACGTACATTGATTGGTGATGATCAAGAGGGCATGCTCTAGGCTGGGCAAAGGCCAAAACAACAATAATTGGTTAAAATTGATAAATGACAAATGATAATGTTATCTTGATGTGAAAACCCTTAATGAAGAGATGCCACACACAAATTGATTGATGGATTCCTTGATTAGTGGATAGAATTGCAAAAGTTTAGTTCACATACACAATAGGTTGTTTAAGCTAGCATGTAGAGGATAACTCAATAATTCTCCATAATTTCCTTCTAATTGATTTCCCTCTCTAAAATTACCCTTCTAATGTTCAAAATGAGAGGAAAACATGTTTATATATGCATTTTAATTAATCGTTTTGGGTAGGGGCCGATACAAGATCATTTTAAAATCATAAAATTTTGCCAATCAAAATTTTAAACATTTAAAAATGTCTTTTGGTGTAGGTTATTGGGTGATCTCACAATAGTGGTTTACACTTTTTGGCCAAACTTGACATTGAACTGATTTTTTAACTAAATCTTCACTTTCAAGCACCTATATTTGCTAAACCATGAGGAATTTAAACATGATGCAAACTAGTGATTTGTGACATTATTTTGTAGATTCTAAATATATATTTTTAAAAAAAGGAATCAAATTGCATTTATTTTTCCATCTCCTTCAAAAACTAGTTTTTAATAGTAAACACAATTTTTAAAGAGTGACGTGTACTTGCTAACACATAAATTTTTTCTACATGAAGCATAATTTTTTATTTTTTTTAATTTAGATTTGTAACTACAATATCTAGTGTGCATGCAATTGGTTTCATAGTGTTTTATTAAATATTTTTTTCTTAATTAAGTTTTGAAGCCAAACTAGTTACAATTTAGACATAGGTTTACTTGCTAACACAACTTTTTTGTATGTATAGAAATTCAATTTTATTTTTCTTGTTGAACCAAGGACATCAATATCAAGTGCATAGATATTTTTCAAAAAATAAATTATAATCTACTATTTTTTTCACATGTGCAGAACATAGAGCTTGATTTTTGGTGAAAAAGCTACATTCACAAAAAATAAAAAATAAATATACTAATCAAATTAAATATATTTAAAATTATACTTTTGGGAATCTCATAATAGGGACTACATATTTGCAAAAAATAAATTTTAAATGAATTTATTTGATCCCCTAAAAGATAAATGAAAAGTGGTTTTTATTAGCATTTTTATAGGTGTAAAGGAGACTTAATTATAGGTATGATTTAAAATTGGTCGGGTTATATCCAAGGGGGTTTGATCTAATGTGTTTTGGTCAAACCCTCTTCAATTGGAATCCTTTAAATGGAAAATTTAAAGACTTAAATCATTATATTTTCTAAAAATATTTGATTTCAACAATAATCAAGATGTCTCAAAAAGTGTAAACCACTATTGTGGGATCACCCTGCCCTACACCTTTGATCGATATTTTTTGGCCTAAATTTATAGGGATAATAGGGATTTAAATGTATTTTATTAATCTAGCCCCAAAATTGATAAATTATTATTATAATTAAAGATATAGACAAAATTGGATGCCAAGGTAGTGTGAAATTGTCAAGGGTGACAATTTTTGACACTACAAGATAATATATAGATAATATGATAATGAAAATATATAATAATAAATCTTGAGTAGATAAACTATTGATGTTGTGGTCTTATGTTTAAAAATAGTTTTTTATAGGTTCAAAATTCAATAAATATAGTGAATAATACTAATATTGTGTTATATTGCATTTCTATGTGTAATTTTTCGCTACATAATTAACTGAAGTAGATAAATATGATTATTCTATAATATTTTATATATAGATGTATATGATTAGTTATACAACATATTTTAACAAACATTTGTTAAAAAACATGCTATTTTTAATCAAATTAATAAACATTAATTCAAAATATATGAAAATTTTGCAAATACAATTTAAATTATTTAATTTTGGGTTAGTTAATTGAAATATGAACAAATTGATTTTATAATTATTTTCTTCTAATAAGTACTAAAAATATATTTTTCACATATTTATTTAAGATACAAACATTTTAGTTAAACAATCTTAAAGCATTTCAATTGAACAACCTTAAACTAAATATCATTTATAATTATTTAAAGAATATGAAGACAAAGTTTGGAATTTTGATGTCCTTTTGTTTTATCTACATGTCACATGCCACATATCAAACAAAAGAACTAAAATATTTCAATGTTCACATATCACAATAGTTTATATCTTAAGATAAAAGAGCTAAAAAATTTAATACATATCGCATATCTTAATAAAGGAGCTAGAATATTTCAATGTTCACATATCACAATATCTTATATCTTATCAAATAAGCTAAAATTTTCAATGTTCACATATCACATATCTTAGTAAAGGAGCTAGAATATTTTCATAATTAATAACAAGTACAAGTCACGAAGTAAATTCAAAAAATATTTTTATTAAACCATTTAACTTATTTTTTGACATAATTCTATGACACTTATTCATAGCATGTTAATTTCATCATCATTTTGTTCATTAATTTATTTGTACTAAGGATTTATAATATAGTCTTAGATTGTTTTTTGTTTTTTTTGTTTTTTTTGTTTTTTTTTATCTCAGGGATATCCCCGCGACCCAGCCCAGCGCCCAACCCGTCTTATCTTGGGCTTACTTTTTATGCCAAGTTGGGGTCAGGAAGGGGGCGAGTTGAGGCGAGACTAGTCCCCTAGGGATGCACGCAATCGCCCGCAAACCACGTGCATCGGGTAAACTCGGGCCTCGGAATCGAACCCAGAACCAATGGGGAGCAAACCCACGGCCCAAGCCAACTCCGCTACCCGTGCATGCTATATAGTCTTAGATTGTTATTTAGCTCTTCTATTAATCCTCTAATTTTCATGTTGAACAATCTCAATCTATACAAAGATACTACTAAATATCAAATTCAAGTTATAATTAATGTCAATGTCAATAACAGTGAAATGTGATTTGAAACTTAAGACTAATAAAACATATACAATTAAATTCAAAAACTTTCTTACTGTTATCTTCATGAATTGTGAAAAAATAATAACTCAGCCAAATTACTACGGGCCGTAAAAATCCAATAAAAAGAATTGAATGACAAGGTACCCAAATAAATATTCTCGAGCTATGACAAAACTACGAGAGCCTTATTCCAAAGCAAAAGGAAAAAGAAAAGAAAAAAAACACACGCAGAGCAGAAGCTCCTTCTTACAAGTTTAGAAATAAACCCTGCACTTCTGCCTGCGAAAGGGCCCAGCTGGGATGAAGTTGATGACCACTTTATTACACTTGACGGTCATTTTGTAATGCTTGGTCGACCACCGCCCCAACTTGAATCGAGTCTTGGCTACCAACTTGAGGTCGAACCCAATCTTCCCCGAGTCATTATCCGACGCCAGTGCCTCTGACGTCTGCGGGTCGAGGCGCAGGGAGCGAGCTTGGGCCTTTGGTTGAATCACAGTCGTAACCTTTTCGCCCTGGACAAACTTGGGCGCCGACCCAAAAGCAATCCTATCGGAGCTGTAGATCACCTCGACGCTGAAGTTGCCGTAGTAAATGATCACCTTTTCGTTGGAATTCCTGAACGATACGTTGAAGTTCATGGTGGCGTCCAGGGAGTCGTTGGAGACATGGAAGTATGAAATGGCGGCGTAGTCTAAAACCACGCGGGGCTTGTGAGGTTTTACGGATATCCATGCAACGAAAATCACCACACCCACCACGAAAAGAAAGGAAATGACAAATGCGCAGAAATATCTCACAATTCGATCGCTGCAACGAATACGGCGCCGCGAAGGGCGTTCGATGAGGCCGCTGTTGTTGCCGCGCAAATAGATTGAGCCGCTCAGTTGCTTGCTGTCGTTCTCTGGGTCGCTGGTTGGTGGATGATGCTCTGCCATTATTAGACCTTGGTGTTCTTTTCAACTCACAGTAGACAATAAGAAATGGGTTCTTATCAAATCAGAGTAGACAATAAGAAGTCTTTTTTGATTGTTAAGTTATGGGTTTGTTGTTCTTGTATGTATAGAGCACGGCTCAGATTTGGTTATCTGTGGATTGGATGAGAATTAGAATTGGCTGCGTGCGTGTAAAGTTATAAATGAGTTATTATGCTTTGTTTGCCTCAAGGTTGGACGTAACGCATCCAGAAGCTCAGAGAACTTATTCAAAGGAAAAATGGAGGCCAAAAGGTGGACCCATCTGGAGGCACAATGGGTTGATGATACCAAAATTGAGGACTAAGCCATTTTGTTCATATGACGGCTTTTCTTAATGAATACTTTATTCAAAGCGTATGCAGGAGAGTATCCTTTTGTGTCCAACTTGTCTGGGCCATTCATGAACTTCCTTTACTGGTTTACCAAAAGTTTTTATCACAGTAAAGGAAATAGGGACAGTAAAATCTGGGCACACCAGCCATCTGTAGAATGAGCGAATCTCAATCACCTTTTATGATGTTTAAGGAGTGCCATGTTTACTAATGAAGGAATGCAACCCAATTTGTCTTTTGTTTAGAGATGATTCTGTTTCCGTCCAGTCAAATTGCCCATCCAAAAGCACATTCTTTTTTATGTACAGTACATTTGTTTTTTTACATGGATATGGATATGGAATTTCAGGATATGGGCGATGTCTTTTTGGGTTTAGAGATGATTTACAGCGTATGAGACTATAAAAGGAGACGTCAAATTGTGCTACAAATAAATAGGGCCACTGAAGTCTGGGCACACAGGTGCTCTTATTGTCCTGCAACCACAGTATGGTTGGCCATGATTTCTTAAAAGCTTTTTTTATTTTAATTATTTTTTGTTGGGAGGGTAAAGTTTGATGGGTGTACCAGTGATTGATTTTTGTTTTTTTATAGAAGTATTTATTTTATTAAAGAGTGTTTATTCTATTAAAAAGTTTAAGATTTTAATATATTCATTTTTGTTATATATGTGTATGAAAAGTGATTTTTTAATTTTAATATTTTTAAAAAAGTATTGTGATGTTCAAGGATGGCATATTTATTAGTGAAGGAAATGTTATTTTTAGTTAAAATATATATTTTATTTATATAATCAATTGTTATTATTTTACATCAATCTTTTCTAATATCTATATACTTTTTGAACATTCAAGACTAACTAATATTTTTTACTAGACCAGTGTATTTAAGACTACCACTAATCACATAAGCAAGTATACATTATATCATGTAGTTACTTTCATGTAACTTCATGATTAATGTTTTGAATATCATAATAAACAACCAACTAAAAAACCACATTTGATTATTATGTAATAAATTTTAACTTTTATTAATTATGAATAAACCATCAATTATGTACTTAGGGATGTGATATTATAATACATATAAATGGATAGAATTTTCAACATGTGACTAACATAGCTTACATGTTATATTGGATCATGTGGACAACTCAAGTGTAATTAATTATATTACTAATGAGAAGGCCTATATTAGATTTTCGGTTTACCCCTCCATTACATTAATAGAAGGATGTCTATATAAAGAAGGCAAATATAATTGATAGGACATGTGAGGGGTATGATGCTGCATTTAGGATCTCTTGGAGAGATAGTGTAGAGTTATTTCTTCCATAAGGAGTATTCTTTGGTGTTACCCTACCTCAAGGATTTATTCTATTTCTATATATGTTGGATATTAGATCATTTTATCACATAAACATCTCTTTTCTAGTGTGTGATCTATCATCTATATTATTTATTTCCATTATTAGAAGAATGTATCTTATCAAATTGTATCAAAGCTACAATTTGGACAAGGTGAAAATAAAACCCTTATTTTAAAGTTTTACCTATATCTTCTAAATGACAATGATTTTTTCTATAATTTTTTAGTAGAGTTGGAGATTTAAATAAGGAAGCTATAGTCCAAGATTTGGCTATTGATCATCCACATTGAATGAGTTGTTGAATTTTATAAAAAGAAATATAAATTCACTCTCTAGGCCATGAATCGTAGAATTTCTCTTGTTTGATTTGAAGTTTATGGGAAAAATCCCATCAAAATTCAGTAGGTTATATTTATTTCTTTTTTAGATTTGAGGTTGACTACATCATGAGTCAAGCGGGTCAAATTTGTGTTAATGATATTGTGGAAAAAAGGTTTTCTAATGATTTTTTTTAATACCCTAGTTTAATGGATGTCTTTAGTGGAAGTGGTAATGCATTAAAATGGAAGCTCCATTTTTAAAGAATTTATGGTAAGCATATTGTAAGGAATTAATTTATTGGTGTATACTTGAAAATTGAAGCTTAAATATCGAATGGTCAATCACATATGTACAATTGTTCTTTTAATAAGTTAGAAAAAAAAAATTTGGATAGATGGGTTCCAAAAGAAATAAGAGTTAATGTATCTATAGGGATGGCAAGAAAAAAGAATCAAAAGTAAGGGTAATCATAATCAAGAAGAAGAATAAGAACAAGAACATAAATGTAAACAACAATAAAAAGAAGAAGAAGAAAAAGAAGGAGAACATGAAGAATGAGGAGAAGAAGAAAGGAGAAGAGGAGGAAGAAGAACAAGAACATGATTACAAGAATATGATAATCAATAAGAAGAATAAGAACAAGAAAATGAATATATGAAGAGCATGAAAAGGAAGAGAAACAAGAAAAGAAAAGAAAAACGGGATAAGTAATAGTAAAAAGAGAAAAAGAAAGAATAGAAAGAAGATGATAACAATGATACAAATTTATGCACTTTAGCTTAAAAGAAAAAAATTTTAATCTTTCAATTTTATAGATGTATTGAAAATAAAAAATTACTATTTTTATAAACTATACCAAATAAATATAAGCAAAGCACATTAAAGAATATCCAAAAAAATTAAAGATTTAAAGCTCTCCATAGACTCAAGAAATGAATGTCAAAAGAAAGACCTGTTTGAAGGCAGAATGGCTTTATGATACCAAAATTAAGAATTAAGTCATTTTATTAATATATGACACCTTTTCTTTATTGAAAACTTTATTCAAAGCGTACACAAGAGAGTAAACAGCATAGTGTGACAGTGTTGTTTCTCTATCCTATCAAATCCAACTTGTTTGGATCATTCATGGGCTTCATTTACTAGTTTCAAGTATGAGGCAAAAGTTTTTATCATAGTAAAGGAAATAACTAGGGCTAGTAAAATCTGAGCGAACCAACCATCTTGGGAATGAGCCAATCTCAATCACCTTATGAGATGTTTAAAGATGCCCTATTTATTAATGAAGAAATTAATTCAAATTATCTTTTTTTTAAATTGAATATGTTTCTATTTTGAGTTGGCCTAATGGTAGAAAATTTGTTTTTTAAGAGAACTCACACGCTAAATTTGGGTAGGGATAGGGTATGCACATCTCGTATTGTGAAGTACAAGTTAGGTGCCTCCCGCATATCGGAAGTACCCAATAGTCCCATATACTTAAAGTCATTGTTGGGAAATAAGGTGTCTCAACCTTGCTACATATTTCCCATAATAGTTATTTTTATTTAATATTCTCTACAGTTGTTACTCACTATCGGTGCATTTAAAATTGGTTTATTAGTTTTCATTTAAGATGCCCATGTGTTAGTATATCATGGAACCTGGTTATTTTTAGAGATTCTATGATAGATTTTATGACATTTGTAAGGGTCAAAAATAGGGGTTTTCATTTTGGATGTGAGAGCTTATTTTTAGACTAGAATCTTGGTGGAGAAGCTAAGCACATGGTTTTATAAACCATTGGTGGTTTCTTGTATAACCAGAAGTCTATAGATTGAAGGCTTGAGGTGTAGTTTATGTGGTGATTTTGCAAGTATTGTTATGTTGTTGGAATGCTGCCAGAATTCTTTCAAAATTGTTTATTGGTCATACTCCTGTAAAAGACTTGCTCTACAAGTGTATCTAATCTTGTTGTTGGATTTGAAATACATTGAGCAAGCTTTGGAGTGTGGGGTTTTTCACCTGAAAGGGTTTTGCCCAAGTATATCTGGTGTTTGTGTTAATTTTTTATTTTCTTGTTATGAATGTGTTGCTGGAATTTCTATAACTGTTTGATCAACTTTTTAAGTTTTGCATAATATCTATTCTCAAGATTGGCGTAGGAAATTATTTTTGTTACTCTAATTTCCTTACAAGTGGTATCAGAGCCTGATCACCTTTGGTTTCAGTTATGGATTTGTTGGGTTTTTTGAGCTAATCAAGGTTTGAGTGGGAGCTTGTGCAGAGGATACTTTGTGATCTTGTTGTAGATATCTTTTTCGAATGGCGAGCATATCGTGGAGGATTGAGGTATAGAATTTTTTCGGTACAAAATTTGAAATGTGGAAGCTGAAGATGGAATATTTGTTGATTGATTGGGATCTATGGGATGCACTGGATGTAAATGTCCAGAGGCCTATGGATGTAGCTTTGGCTGCAAAATATGATGTAATGGATAGAAAATCTAAGGGTCGCATTAGATTATGTCTTGCAGATTCAATCTTGATAAATATCCACAAAGAACCCACTTCGAAGGATCTTTGGAAGAAATTGGGTGAGATATACCAAGCCAAATCTCTAGTAAATAAGATTTTCTTGAGTAAGAAGTTGTATTCCTTGAGAATGGAAGAAGGAGGATGAATTTATGAGCATTTAGAAACATTCAATATGTTGGTGACTCAATTGACCCCAGTTGGGGTTAAGATGGATGAAGAAGAAAGGTGCCAAACTTTGTTGTGTTCATTACCAGACTCATGGGATAGTCTAGTCATGGCCATCGGGATCACTTATATCATATTGAAGATGGAGGACGTTGTTGGTTCTCTACTCTCTGAAGAGATGAGAAGGAAGGTCTCTCTAAATGCCAAAGAGGCTTTGAGTGTTTGAGTAAGTAAAAAAGAATGAGGATTTAAGATGAGAAGCAATGTGGTCATTCCAAGTCCAAAAATAAGGGGAGATCAAAATCTCCTGGTAAGTCCAAGGTAATATGTTGGAACTATAGCAAACCCAAACACTTTTGAAAGGATTGCAAAGAAGAGAAGAAGAAGAAGAAGAAGCAAGATTTTGATTCTGAGTCTGAAAAGGAAGATGGAGATGCCTTTATTGTATCCTTGGCCACTCGTGCAAGTGATAATGTATGGTTGATAGACTCAAGTGCATCTTTCCACATGACTCCTAACAAAAACTGGTTTAGTACGTATGAAAACTATGATGGTGGTAAGGTGTATTTGGGTGATGATTCTTTCCTTGATATTGTTGGTCGTGGTTGTATTCATGTGAAGTTTACTGATGGTAGAGTTAGACAATTTGATGGTGTCTTTCATATCCTAGGACTAGCACAAAATTTATTATTTGTTAGCAAGCTAATAGATGCGAGTGTGCATGTACAGTTTTCTAAAGCAGGTGTTAAAATGGTGAGAGGTGCTATGGTGATAGCGAGAGGAAGTAGATTTGGTACATTGTACTAGCTTCATACATGCACAGTTGAATGCAATAGCACTTTTGATAAGATTAAGCCAAAAGCTACTTCGCTGAAAAAATTGATAGTTTCCTCTTATGTGGATGGCCGCGGCTTCTGGGTACCCATGGGTGCTCTGTCTACTGAATCAAAGTTTCCTGCAGAGAAGACCATGTTATGGCACCAAAGGCTTGGCCACATTGGAGAGAAGGGTTTAAAAGCCCTGAAAAATAAGGACCTCATTGAGGGGTTGAATGATTGCAATCTAGAGTTTGATTTATGCGAACATTGTATTTATGGAAAATAAAACCGTGTCCAGTTTTACTCATCTTCTCATAAGTTTACATACATCTTGGATT
Organism: Sequoiadendron giganteum; assembly: GCA_007115665.2. Lineage (NCBI taxonomy): Eukaryota > Viridiplantae > Streptophyta > Pinopsida > Cupressales > Cupressaceae > Sequoiadendron > Sequoiadendron giganteum. The sequence goes on from CM021106.1 coordinate 370,870,323, forward strand.
TGATTATTCTAATGTATTTGGTCCTATTGACGTTTCTTCTATTGGTAAATCAGTTTATTATGTTACTTTTATTGATGATTTCAGTAGGAGGACTTGGATGTATTTTTTAAAGAGTAAATCTAAAGTTTTCAGTCATTTTAAGGAGTTCAAGGCTATTGTAGAAACTTAGACTAGAAATTAAATAAATGTTTGAGGACTGACAATGGCGCTGAGTATTGTTCTGCAGACTTTGATAGATTTTGTATAGATTATGGGATTAAAAGACAAAAGACAACTCTATATTCTCTGCAACAAAATGGATTTATAGAAAGAATGAACAAAATATTGATGGAGAAGGCTAGGTCAATGTTGAGTGGAGTTGGTCTAGAACAAAATTTTTGGGTTGAAGCTATTGTCACTGCTTGTTATTTGATAAATAGATCCCCTACATCAGTGCTTGTTGATAAAACGCCAATGGAGGCTTGGTCAGGGGAAAAGCCTTCAGTTAAACATCTAAGAATTTTTGGTTGTGAGGCATATGTGTTAGTTTTAGGATCAGAAATGACATATGTAGAAATAAAAAACACAATGGACAATTAACACAATAGTTTACCCTAGGAAAACCCTCCTACTCGAGGGAGAAAAACCAAGCAAAATATATCTCTTATATTTATACATCAGATGAATAAGAGCATAAATCTTCTTTACAATCAAACCCTTATCAAGGGTGAACTTGATACAATAAATTATGAGAATCTCTTCTTAATACAACTGAGTATTGCAATCTGATTTGCTTCTCAAGGATGGTCATCTGTTATTGGAAGATCGAACTTCTCCTTGAAGGTGTGAATGGAGATGAGAAATTTAATTGATCATATAATGAGATAAGATCACCTTGAATATATACCAGCTTGGGCAACCCTTCATCTAGGTCGGCCTTTTTTTGATAAATAGAAAATAAAAAAATATGATTTTGTAATAAGGCCAACTTGCCTTAATAATCATTTATTATATTAACTTAGGAGAAAATATCTCCCTAAGCTACAAACACTAACACTCACTCTTAGCTAGGGAGGTATTTTCTAGATATCTTTGTCATGGAGTATCTCGACATGACGCCCACAATGGCTACACCCACTTGTGGAAATCTCAAAGGTTCATCGCAGAGTCTCTCAATGTGATGTTTTCATGGAGTCTCTCAACATGATGTCCACCATGGCTACTCCCATGTGTGGAAAGAAACATACATACAAGTGTCCATCACAAAGTCTCTCAACATGATGTCATCATGGAGTCTATCAACATGACGTCCATCATGGCTACTCCCATGTGTGGAAAAACACAAGTACAAAGATTTCATCATAGAGTCTCTCAATGTGATGTCATCATGGAGTCTCTCAACATGATGTCTCATCTCAGTCTTAGAGATGAACAAGGGCTTGCACCTCATATTTCTCTATCTCAGATAAATATACACTACAAGGGCTTTCATCTCATACTTCTTCGTCACAAAGAAATATGCACTACAAGGGCTTTCACCTCATACTTCTCCATCACAGATAAATATACACTTCAAGGGCTTTCACCTTATACTTCTCCATCATAGAGAAATATACACTACAAGGGCTTTCACCTCATACTTCTTCATCATAGAGAAATATAGATTACACAAATCTTCATGATAATCAACCTCTTGACCTCCTCATCTAAGGTTGCCTCTTGATGGTTTTTCAGAATCACTTTGAATGTTGATTTCTCCTCTTCAAAAAAATTGATTGTAATTTGTATAGATTCTTCCTCTTCGAGAGATGTCTCCAATCACCAACTCAGTCCCATGGTTGCAAGTTATGTCTCCATTCTTCAGCCTGCATGACTTCCTCACAAGATGCATCAAGCTATTCCTCCCTTGAATGCAATCTCTCATCATCCTTATGCTCCTCGGTCTATCCTAAAGAATTTTAGAGAGTTTAATAATAGTTCATAGAACTAAACTATCCTGAAGAGAAATACCAATGCTAGAAGCATACATGATTCACTATCCCAATTTTATAGCATGAATTAATAACTACATAAAAATTAATGAACAATATTCAAACATGAAATACTTATCTCATTGAAATTAGAATCTCCTTAAGTGTTGCACTTATCTTTCCTGGGATCTGCTCATTATTTCACAATAATTTCTCATATATGTTTACTTGAATGCCTTGTTTCTCCACCAATGGCCTTTGCTAGTAGAGTTCTACCAGTTTCAGAAGGTCCAAATAGAAGAACTCCTTTGGGGAAATACACATCAGTACCCTCAAATTCATGAGTTTTCTTCAAAAGTCTTACAACTTCTTGTAATTCACGCTTGACATATTCATGTCCAAAAAAATCATCAAATGTGACACTTGTACTTTCCTCTGTAGCAAATAATTTAGCCATTCTCTCTGCAAAAGCCTCAAGTTCATTTTTCTTCTCAAAATTAGAAATTTCATCTTCCTCTTCAAAATTAGGGTGCTCAGGATTACTCCATGTATAGATCTTCTTCACATGATTTTTCAAAAGCCTCCATAAACTGTGACTCAATTCCTGACTGAGGTAATTGATAGGCCATGATTTCTTGAAGCCACACAAATATAAATATATTAATAGCCTTAGTCTTATGCAGACTGTTATGGTCCCTTAGTAATATTAACAGACTTAATCATTTTCTTCTCTGACCTATTCGATTCAAGCAGCTCCTTTATTCGTAACTATTCAAGCAAGTCGTTCTCAACTTAATTAGCAGCTCTCCCATCAATACATATTATAAGCGTCTTCCATAAAGAAGGTGAAGATGTAGCAGTACTTCACCAATAATCTCCAATAATCGTCACCACAGATGTTGAGATTAAGAAAAATCCAACACAAAAACAATGAAGATACATATATTTCAGGAACATATCAATCCTGTACTCTCATAGAGAAACGACTGGATGAGTATGTCAATGCATATAAATCTGTCTGAAGCTATTCATCCAAGACACATGCCTCTGCCAAGAGCAATACGTTCTTCACCTATAACTCATAATTTTTCTTCAACAGAGACCATAAACTTTAGCATCTAAGTATGTGGAAACCACATTCTTTTTCTAACTTTTACGATCACCTCCATGAAAGACACGCAGTGCAACACACCCAATAGTAAGAAAATTGATTCTTGATTCCTTTTGGCTGACTGTTGTCTAACCTATCTAATGGCACCAATTTACCTTATCCAGGAATATAAAACTTCAATCCTAAGATTCATTTGCCAAGTACTCACAATTTCCTGGCACTCGTTTTTTAGACCAGCGTTCACCTTCATTGATTGTATGGTTTCCCGTGAACCATACTTTCATCCCCTAGTTTTTTTTCCATCCATCAGAGCCTGCAAATATGTCATTTAACTTTTCTGAATGACATCAGAAATAGCAGCTGACAATTTTTCGCTACCAGCTCAGGGATACTGAGCTTAGGCATAGCATTAACCAAACCCTCTTCATGGATTGATTTTGCTAATTCTAGATAAAATGATGTGCCTTGGAATCAATCGCCATGCTTACTACAGTTCCTATATAGACTTGATCTCTATCTGGAAATTTAATCGATTAGAACCCTGCTACTAGATAAGGCTGAAGTGCTAGATAAAATTTTGATCAAATCTTCCCTTGAACCCGCTTTGATACCATGTTATTTTTAGGATCATAAATGACATACACAAAAATACACAACATAATGGACAATTAACACAATAGTTTACCCTAGGAAAACCCTCCTACTCAAGGGAGAAAAACCCAGCAAAATATATCTCTTATATTTATACATCAGATGAATAAGAGCAGAAATCTTCTTTACAATCAGACCCTTCTCAAGGGCGAACTTGATAAAATAAATGATGAGAATCTCTTCTTAATACAACTGAGTATTGCAATTTTATCTTCTTCTCAAGGATGAGCATCAGCTAATGGAAGATCGAACTGCTCCTTGAAGGTGCAAATGAAGATGAGAAATTGAATTGATCATAGAATAAGATAACATCACCTTTAATATATACTAGCCTAGGCAACCCTTCATCTAGGTCAGCCTTTTTTGATAAATAGAAAATAAAAAATATGATTTTGTAATAAGTTTGACTTGCCTTAATAATCATTTATTATATTAACTTAGGAGAAAATATTTCCCTAAGCTACAAACACTAACATATGCACATGTTCCTGAGGAGAAGACAAAATTGGATTCTAAGGCTATCAAATGTATCTTTATCAGCTACAAATATGGTGTGAAAGGATACAATCTTTGGGACCCTGTTGCACAAAAGGTAATTTATTCTAGACGTGTTATTTTTTGAGAGTCTAAATCTTTTCCTATTAATTTTCAGCCAGAACAGCATAAAGAAATTGAACAAAAAAAGGATGCGGTTCAAATTCCTTCTACGCTTGAGGAAGTTGAGTCGAGAGCCCAAAATAGATAAGAACCTGAGGAGAGCTCATCAAGCTCTGAATCTTCAGAAGAGGAGGAAGAAATGGAAGAACCTCCACCTCAACTTGTTCGAAGATCTACAAGGAAAATGCAACCACCTCAAAGGTATGGGTATTCACCTAATGATTGGAAATGTATATTTCCTTTGAGTACTAACGTTGATGAACCAATATATGTGCAAGAGGCTTTGGGTATGAATGATGCAGAGTCCTAGAAAATAGCCATGGATGAAGAGATGGCAGCTCTTAAAAGAATGATACATGGGACCTTGTACCATTGCCTGAAGGTCGAAAACCTGTTGGATGTAAATGGGTGTTTAAGAAAAAGATTGGTTTAGATGGAAATGTTGAAAAGTATAAGGTTGCGAAGGGATACTCTTAGGTTGAGGGTATTGATTACGGTGAGATATTTTCTCCTATTTCTAAAATGACATCCATTCGGTTTTTATTATCTATTGCAGTAGCTTATGATCTAGAGGTGGAATAAATGGATGTGAAAACTGTGTTCCTTCATGGTGATTTGGAGGACAAAATTTATATGACATAGTGAGAGCACTACATGGTAAAAGGTAAAAGCAATAAATCTTTGTATGGCCTTAAACAAAGTCCTAGGATGTGGTACCAAAATTTTGATACATATGTGTTGAGTTTGGGATTTGTATTGTCTAAATCTTATCATTGTGTATATTTTAAATCTGATGGTGATTGTTTCCTGGTAATTGCTTTATATGTTGATTACATGTTGTTTATTGGGAAAGGAAAAGGTTTTATTGTAGAATTGAAATCTTAGCTCTCTATGAAATTTGAAATGAAAGATCTTGGTGCAAAAAAAAACATACTTGGGATGGAGATTAGAAGAGATCGTGAGAATAGAAAGCTATGGCTTAGCCAGAGTAAGTATGTTTGTTCTATTTTGCAAAGGTTCAACATGTAGGATTGTAAACCATTTTGTGTTCTTGTTACATTGGGAATGAAGCTCTTTATTTCAAAATGTCCTACATCCTCATCAGAGATGGAAGACATGAGAAAAGTGCCTTACCAGAGTGCAGTTGGAAGCTTAATGTATGTTATAGTTTGTACAAGACTAGACATTGCCCAGGAAATGGGAGCTATTTCTTGTTTTATGTCTAATCCTGGAAGAGTGCATTGGGATGCAGTTAAGAGGGTCTTCAGATATTTGTGGGGTACAACAAAGTAATCTATATGTTTTCATGGAACAGGAGATTAGCATTCCCTAAGTATTCATGGTTTTATGGATTCAGATTGGGTTGGTGGTGTTGATAGTAGAAGGTGCACCAGTGCATATGTGTTTACTCTTGATGGTGGTGCAATCAGTTGGATGAGAAAGCGACAGGTTGTGGTCACTTTGTCCACTACTGAGGCAGAGTATATGGTAGCTTATCATGCCTGTAAAAAATCCATTTGGTTGAAGCGTTTTTGTTTAGATATTGGATTTAAATAAAGTGTAGTTACACTTTATTGTAACAATCAGAGTGCAATTTGCTTTGCCAAGAACCCGAATTTTCATGCTAGGACCAAACACATTGAGGTTTAGTATCACTTCGTGAGAGATATGGTCGAGGATGGTAGGGTGAAGCTGGAAAAGGTAGAGAAAGTGGCAAATGTTGCAAATGCATTAACTAAGCCTGTGAGCACAACAAAATTCAAGTGGTGTTCTGAGTCTATGGGCCTTTTGGCCCCTAGCAGTTGATCCATGATGGTATGTTTCCCTTGTCCCTGCAAGGTATTCGACAAGTGGGAGAATGTTGGGAAATGAGGTCTCAACCTTGCTGCATATTTCTCATAATAGTTATTTTTATTTAATATTCTCTATAGTTGTTACACATTGTCGATGCATTTAAAATTGGTTTATTAGTTGTCATAAGATGCCCATGTGATAGTATATCATGGAAGGGTTATTTTTAGAGGTTCTATGACAGATTTTATGACATCTGTAAGGGTCAAAAATGGGGGTTTTCATTTTGGACGTCAGAGCTTATTTTTAGACTGGAATCTTGATGGAGAAGCTAAGCACATGGTTTTGTAAACTACTGGTGGTTTCTTGTATAGCTAGAAGTCTATAAATTGAAGGCTTGAGGTGTAGTTTATGTGGTGAGTTTGCAAGTATTGTTATGCTGCTAAAATGTTGTCAGAATTCTTTTAGAATTGTTTACTGATCATACTCCTGTAAAAGACTTGCTCTGCAAGTGTATGTAATCTTTTTGTTGGATTTAAAATACATTGAGCAGGCTTTAGAATGTGGGGTTTTCCACCCGAAAGGGTTTTCCCCATGTATATCTAGTATTTGTGTTAATTGTTTATTTTCTTGTTATGAATGTGTCACTGGAATTTATGTAACTATTTGATCAATTTTTTAAGTGTTGCATAATATCTCTTGTCAAGATTGGCGTAGGAAATTGTTTCCGCTACTCTAATTTCCTTAGAGTCATCTGTAAACCCAAAAATAGATCACCAGATATCATGAATTATAAAAGAACCTTTTCTTTCCTTTTTAGTCAGCCAAATTATGCTTTGTAAGGAAGCAAAGGTGTGCGGAATCGCTTCCTACACTAATCTTGAGAGAACGATTATGCAAATTTCAACTTAACTGATTACAAGAATCTCAAGAAACATACAAGAACATAAAAAAAAAACAATGAGCACATAACACAATGATTATCGTGGGGAAAACCCTTACGAGAGAAAAACCCCACACTCTAAAATCTGCATAATGTATTACCAAATCAACAAATTATTACAATACACTTGCAATGCAAGTTATTACAAGAGCATCACCTCAACTCAAACTTGGAGAGATATCACTAGCATCCTTCTAGCACCCAGCCTTGCAAGCAAAACTCCATCCTTCAAACTCCTCCCCAAGCCCTCCTTATATAGTGATTTACAACCTGGAAACCATTTGTGGTTTTACAAAACCATGGGCAAAACAACCATGCCACATGTTACCCACTTGTCATTTGTAACTCCAAGATGGGAAAACAACCAAGTTAAAATAGCATTTTCGTCCTTAATTTTGTACTCTAATTTAGACCCCCATAAAAGTCATACAATGAGTTGTTTATACTCTAAAAATAGCCCTCCTATATTCTACTAGGGACAAGGCACATTCTAACAACTCATACACCTTTTTCCAACACATAAACATGTGGAGAACTACCACAAACAAATTCTAGAATTTTCCAAAAAAAGCTTGCAAGGTTGAGACACAATTCTCAACATGCTTGAACGATCTTTTGTAAAACCACATTCTTTGTGATGTATAGTGCATTTGAACATATCTAAATATATTTTTCTTCTCTTTAAATTGTAGTGTAATTGTTAACAATAATAATAATTTAGTTACTGAAATTTTAAAACTTTAAACTATGGCCTAAAATTGTTCATAAACTATTAAATTTCGAGCCTAGGCCATCTTCTTGTTCAGTAGCCATGGTATGGTTTGCCATGATTCATTAAAAGATTTCTTTTATTTTACTTTTTTTGTTGGTTGGTAAATTTTGACGAGTGTACGACTAATTGATTTTTTTGTTTTACTGTTAAGGATTTAAGGATTTAGAATTTTATTTTGTTGAAGGGTGTTTATTCTATTAAACTTATTTAAGATTTAAATATTTTTTTATTTTTATTATAGTATTTCTATATGAAAAGTGATTTTTTAATTTTAATTTTCAAATTAAAATAGTTTCTCAAATAAGTATTATGATATTTAAAGATGGCATATTTATTAGTGAAGGAAATGAAGTTTTGAATTTTTTTAGTTAAATTAGAAATGTATTTTTATTTAATTAATTGTTATTATTTTGTATAGGATTTGTTTTAAGTGGGTTATGTTAAATAGGGGTTCACATCAATCTTTTCTAGTATCTATATACATGTCATTTGAGACTAGCTTGTCTTTTTTATTGGATCGTAGTGTTTAGGACTACCACTAATAACATATACAAGAAAATATTATATCATGTAAAATACATTCCTGAAATCTTATGGTCAATGTTTTAAATATCATAATAGACAACCAATAATTGTCACATTTGACTACTATGTAATAAATTTTAACTATTATTAATTATGAATAAACCATCTATTGTGTACCTAGGAATATGATATTATAATATATATAAGTGGATGGAGATGCCGACATGTGGTACACATCCTTTAAGTTAGCTATAGTGGGGCATATGGACAAATTAAGTGTAATTTTAAATTCTATTAGGTAATGAATAGACCTACATTGGGTGTTTGGTTACCCCTCCATTACATTATTAGAAGGAGGTCTATACTTGAAGAAGGTTAATATCATTGTAAGGATGTGATGAGTATGATATTTTATTTGTTACTTCTTGGAGGTATAATGTAGAGTGAATTCTTTCACTTGAGGAGTATTTTATGGTGTTACCTACCTTGAATATTTATTCTATTTCTACATATTTTGGAGATTAAGTCACCTTGTCCCACAAACATCTCATGTGTGGTGTGTTATCTATCTTATAAATTATCATACTACCATTATTATATGTATGGTTATTATCTAGTAGTGTCAAAGAAATGATTTAGGAAAAGGTGAAGCTGAAATCCTATTTTTTAAATATTTTCCTATATCTTTAAAATGACTATGAATTTTTAATAGAGTTAGAGGGTCAGGAAAGGAACCTATAGTCCAATTTTTAGCTTTTTTTCATCAATATTGAATGATTTATTACAATTTTACATTTTTCCATAAATCACTCACTATGCCACAAGTCATAGATGTTTTTTTTACATTTGAGGGGAGGAAGAAGGAGAAAAGGGGGGAGAAAAAAAAGGAGGAGGACGAGAAGGAAAGGAGAAGGATAAGGAGAAGGAAAAGAAGGAGGGGGAGGGGGAGGAAGAGGAGAAGTATAGTAAAGAGGAGGAGGAGGAGGAGGAGGAGAATCTAATAACTAAAATAAAATAAAGCTAATCACTTGTATTACCCAAGAATAGTTTACATATGCACTCCTCTTGCACTTTATGTCATCTTGAGAATTAAAATTACTATTCTTTTCATTTTTAATTTTAAAGTCAAAGCTCATGTTCTAGTGAGCTATATGAATTTCTTAAAATATATTTAATTATAGGCTAAGTTTTATTCCCCATATAGGTTTACAATGAAGGAGTTAAAGATTTTCCATCTTGGTGCAGGGCACCTTCACAACACCTTCACAATTTTGGCATGTTTTACTTTGTAAATGGGGTCTAGTTTTGGAGAATGAAATTTATGTTTGTAATAAGGTCAAGATGACCATATTTGTGATGTAAAGAACATTATTAGTTAGAGTTAGGGGGTGGTCTTAATAATTACATTAGTATTACAAAGTGAATTAGTGTATTTTGTATCTAAGTAAGGGGTAGTTCGAAGTTCAACAATCAGATCTTTTGAAATTCTTTTGTGGACATTAAAAAGGTTGTAAAAGCATGTAAAAAGTGGAAAAAACATTCGAGCAAGGCTGGAAGATGAAAGATTGAGAAGAAAAAATAATAAATACTCTGATTCTTATTGTTTCCTCTGTAATATTTGTGTTTTTTTGTTCTGTACAAGCCCGTACAACCACCATTTAATGCAAGACTTACATGAATGAGTAGGGAATCAAGTTAGCTTTCCTTTGAAACCTAATAGAATATTTTTCATTCAGTAAGAAGGCCAAATAGTTCATTTTTCTGAGAGCTTCTTTGGTTGTAGGGTTTCTTAGGGTTTGTGAAGAAAATGGAATTCTAGAGGCCATTCCACTATAGAACAGTGAAGTAGTTTGTGGAATGGGCCTGTTAGGATGTAAGTTTGTGTTTTCTTTATTGGCTAGATGGGGTGGTATGGAAAGAAAAGTCATCGCTCAAATTTGAAGGTTGGTAGGGTGTCTTGCCAATGGTTAATGACTGATTTTAGTGTAGGACAATGAGATTATGGACTGCTTGAAGGATATCAACCTAGGAAATATTAGTTTTGTGACAGGTTCTAAGTGCGCATGTGTATTTTGAGGTTGGAAAAGTGAAATTTGGTGGACCTCTTTTGGAAAGAGGCCTAATTAGGCCATTTCGAAGCAGTGAGGGGTTGGTTGTGTCATGATAGTCCAAAACAGCCATACTAGTGATTTTGATATATTAAACAATAGCCTAAAGGGTCCTTAAAGGTGTGCTCATGAAGTGGAGAAATGGTCTGCAGGTGGAGATATAGTTGAATAAGTGTGTCTCCAAGGCTACAAGAAAATAGGTGGTTAATCCAAGAAGTTACCTTTAGATTTGTTTGGTACCTTCCATACAGTTGGAAATTGTTTTTTGGAGTCTAGTACCACTCTGTCTTGCATCAAGTGGTATCAAAGCTTAGGCTCAGATCAATTGGAGAAAGTGTTTTAAGATTCAAGTAAGAAGAATTGAAAGAAGAGCATCCAATATGCCTCTTAAGGCTAGATCAGTGGTTGCTAGGGAGATGAGAGCCCTGAGAGAAGCTCAAGAAGCCATGGTAGCTAGAGTGGAAGCACTGGAGATGAGAGAGAGAAGAGGTAAGGGGATGGCACAAGAGAGTGACCCCGAAGAAGAAGAGGAGGAACAAAGTGAGAATCCTCCTGTAGGACCACAAGGTGAGTTGGATCCTGAAGAGAGAAAGTTTATACAAGTGCTTAAGGCTGCAAGAGGTGAGGAACAAGAGGTAAAGATGGAGTTACCTATGTATGGGGGAAAGATTCATGGTGAAGAGGTTATTGAATGGATTGCTTCCCTTAGCAACTACTTTGACTACAAAGAGATGCTAGATGAAAAAAAGGTTAAATTTGCAAAAACAAAATTGAAGGGACCAACACTAACTTAGTCGAATTACATCCATGAAGAGAGTTCAAAGAAAGGAAAGCCCAAGATTCATACTTGGGACAAGACGGTAGCAAAGGTGAAGGGTAAATTCCTTCCAACTAATTATGAAGTGCAAGTGTTTAGGAGATTACAAAATCTCAAGAAAAAAGAGCTAGATGTAGTTGTCTATACTGAAGAATTCCATAAGCTCAGTATCAAATCAGGGCATATAGAGAATGATAAAGATAAGGTGGTTAGGTACTTGAATGGATTGAGGTCAAAAATCTAAGATGAACTCATCTTAATCACTCCTAGGTCTATGGAGGAGTGTTTCCAAATGGCCATAAAGGTTGAAGAGAAGATTAAAAGGAGACAGGAGAATAAATTAAGGGGCAGAGGCAACCTTGGAGGAAGAGGTTTTCAAAAGACACCAAATGAGAAAGGCACTACTCAATAATCAAGTGGAGAAACAAGAGGAAATTTTAGGGGAAGAAGGCCTAGGGGTAGGGGCAGATTCAACGGAATAGCAAGAGGATCTAATACCTTCTCAGGAAAGCGGAGAAAGAAGAACTTAGCTTGTTCATGAAGAAGTAGAGGTAGAAAGTGAGATTTCATGTGTAGGTCCTTCAACTCTCTGAGCCAAACCATAATTATGGGAGTATTTGATGATTAGGAGGACATTGATTAAAGTGTCGACCACAAGGGAGCCACCTCAAAGGAAATCTTTGTTCAGGACAACTTGCAAGGTCCAAGGGAAGGTATCTAAGGTCATAATTGATTATGGCTCCATAGATAATATAGTATCTATAGAAATGGTAGAGAACTCAAGTTGAAAATAATACCCCACTCCAATCCATACAAAATTTCATGGATAAACAAGGGGTAGCAGGTTCTTGTCAATGAGTAGACCTATGTAGAATTCTCAATATGGCCTTACAAAGATAAAATAATCCGTGATATAGTGCCCATGGATGTGTGCCACCTACTCCTTGGTAGGCCTTGGAAATATGATTGAAAGGCACAACATGATGGCTTCAAGAATGAATATCAAATTAAAAATGACAGTGTGCAGATCAGATTAGAACCTCTGCTAGAAGATGGACATATAGCTCATGAAGGACCTAGTGTAATAGTTGTAAAGGAGAAGGAGTTCCTAAAGGGTTTGAAGGAAGAGAAGGTTGGATTTTCCATTGCTAGAAATCCACTTACTGATGTAGTAGCAGATGACAGGGATGAAGAAGTTGCTAGGGAGGTTCAAACCTTGCTTGATAGATATGAGAACTTTATGGTGAAGGAATTTCCAAGTTCATTGCCTCAAATTCATGATGTAAGTCATCATATTGACCTAGTCCCTAGTGCAATCCTTCCCAATAAAGTTGCATATAAAATGACACCTCAACAAAATGAGGAAATCAAGAGGTAGGTGCAAGAACTACTAGACAAGGGTTTGGTGAGGAAAATCCTCAGTCCATGTGTTGTGCCAACTATTTTGGCACCCAAAAAGGACGGTGAATGGATAATTTTCACAGATTCAAGATCCATTAACAAGATAACCATTAGGTATAGGTTCCCTATACCTCGGATGGAAGACCTCATGGATAGTTTAGCAGGGGCAACGTAATTTTCCAAAATAGATTTGAAAAGTGGTTATCACCAAATAAGAATCAGAGAGGGTGATGAATGGAAAATGGCTTTCAAGACTAATGAGGGTCTCTATGAGTGGATGGTGACACCCTTTGGGCTATCAAATTCTCCTAGCACATTCATGAGACTCATGAATGAGGTGTTAAAATATTTCATTAACAAATTTGTAGTAGTATATTTAGATGATATCTTGGTATTTAGCAAGACAAGGGAGGACCACTTGGAACACTTGAACAAAGTTTTGGGAAATTTGCATGAAGAAAACCTCATGATCAACCTTAAGAAGTGTGAATGGATGAAGTAAGAAACAGTATACTTGGGCTTTGTGATCTCAAGAGGAACCTTGAAGATGGATCCCAAGAAATTTGAAGCCATTCTTAATTGGCCTACACCAAAAATAGTTGGGGAAGTCATAAGCTTCCATGGTCTAGCAAGCTTCTACTAGAAGATTATAAGGGGGTTTAGTCATACAGTTGCACTTGTGATAGAAACCATCAAAGGGGAGAAGAGGAGTAGATTTTAGTGGACAGAGGAGGTTTCTCAAAGCTTTGAGTACCTGAAAAAAAAGGTAGCACAACAACCAATCCTTAATTTTCTTGATTTTTTTAAGGTATTTACAATAGAATGTGATGCTAGCAATTTGGCCATAGGGGAAGTATTAAGTCAGGAGGGGAAATCCATTGCATTCTTTAGTGGAAAATTGAATGAGGCAAAGAAAATATATTCATCATATAATTTAGAAATGTATATCATGGTGCAAGCACTTAAATAGCGGAGGCACTATTTGTTACCCAAGGAATTTGTGGTGTTCACAGACAATCATGCACTGAGTTTTCTGAATAGTCAAGAGAAATTGAGCCACAAGCACATGAAATGGGTGGAATATCTGTAGGATTACACATTTACTATGAATCATAAGAAGGGACAATCCAAAAAAGTGCTCTAAGTAGGAGGGTAGTATTAGTGCAAGAGGTGCAACTCCAAAGTGTGGGTGTAGACTCACTAAGAGTTATGTATAAATCTAATGAAGACTTCCATGACATATTTTCTATGTGTGAACATTCCCAAGGATCATTTCATAAGGAATGTGAGGATTATATATTGAAATATGGGCTACTCTTCAAGGGGGCTCAATTATTTATACCTAGGTGCTCCATGAGGGAGAATCTGATTAGGGAGAAACATAGTGGGAGTCTAGGAGGGAATTTTGGTTAAAAAAACCTTAGATCATATCAGAAAACTTTAATACTAGCCTAAGATACACTTGGATGAGAAGAAGTATGTAGAAGGAAGTGTTATATTCCAAAGAGAAAAAGGAACAAACTCTAATATCGGGTTATATCAACCTTTGCCCATACCAAGCAAACCATGGGAAGCAATAAGTATGGATTTTGTCTTGGGGCTGCCAAGATCTTCAAGAGGATATGATAGTGTGTATGTGGTGGTAGATAGGTTTAGCAAAATGACACACTTAATGGCATGCAAATCAACTAATGATGCCTCCCATATTGCTAGTTTGTTCTTTAAGGAGATAATGAGAATACATGGGATGCCATTATCAATAGTGCCTAATAGAGATGCAAAGTTCATTGGCCATTTTTGGAGAACATTATGGAAAAATTTGGTAAATAACTTAACCTGCAGCTCTGCCTACCATTCTTAGACCGATGGAAAAACTAAGGTTGTTAATAGATCATTGGGGAATCTACTGAGATGTTTAACTAAGGAGCACAATCAGTCATGGGATCCCATCTTACCACAGGAAAAGTATGCCTATAATGACGCAATCAATCAGAGTATTGGTAGGAGTTCATTTGAGGTTGTCTATGTAATGCATCCAAGGGGTGTTTGTGAGTTAAGGTACTTGAGTGGAATGAACAAAAGGAGTGCTTAAGGAGACGATTTTGTTGTGTCTATGCATGGCATACATGAGTAGGTCAAAGAGACACTTTAGAAGAATGTGAACAAGTACAAAGAGAAGGCAGACTTGAAGAGAAGGGATGTCCAGCTCAAAGTGGGAGATTTAGTGTGGGCACATCTGAGAAAGGAGAGGCTACCAAAGGGGAATTATAAAATGTTGATGATGAAGAAGATAGGACAATGCAAGGTGTTCCACAAGTTTGGAAGCAATGCTTATGAGATTGAAATCCCACAAGGAGTTTCCATCTCACCAATTTTTAATGTAACTGACCTCTATCCCTTCATGGGAACTATTTTTGTAGGTAAAGAAGCAGGTGAACCTGAAAATGATGAAGGAGAGTGGATCAAAGATCTTCCACCCAATCAACTAATGAAACTTGAAGCTATCTTGGACTCAAGGGAGGTGAAAAGAACAAGGAGAAAGGTATATAAAGAACATTTGGTAAAGTGGCATCAACTACCTGAAGAAGATGCAACTTGGATGTCTGAAGAAGACATTGCTCAGCATGGAGTCACTATTGAAGACCTCATTTCATCAAGTCTAGAGGCCATTCCACTATAGAAACCCTAATATAATTGGGGCTCACAAGTCAAACACAACTAACTAAATAATATATTTTTTTATTGAAATTTGTGTGATCTACCAATGCAAAGTAAAAATTAAGGAAAGATAAAAAAATTATGCTCTATAATTAGATTTCAAGGAAAATTTAACATAGAATACAATGAAGAGTTTCTCTTTTCTCCAAGGATCCCCATGTATGAAAATTTCTTATCATGATGATGTTTCCTCTCACAATTTACATGGAAGAAAAGATGATAGTGATAGATATAGTGATATTTATTCAAATGAAAGTGAATATTCCCATGGCCATCATGATTTTCTTAATTCTAAACAATGACACACCCTAATAAATTGATGTATGCATCGCAATAAGGATGATATACTAAATTTATTTATCAATTGTTGTTTAGCTTGTTGTTGTGCCTGAAAATCTTGTAGGGCTTGTTGGTTTGCATATTGATGGATTGCTTGTAGTTGTGCATGGTACTATGCTTGCGTCTATTGAGCTTGGTGTTGGGCTCTAGATTGAGCTTGTGCTTGTTGGGCTGCTTGTGTTGCTTGCACAACTTGTGCAGCTTTTTGGGCTTGTGCAACTTGAGCGGCTTTGTGGGTGACTAATTGTGCTTGCGCTTGCTGAGTAGACAATTGTGCAACTTTTGGTTTTGTTGAAGTACCCTTTGGTAGGTGTCTTTTTGAACTTCCTGAATCATGGTGATGAATGAGTTTGTCATGTTATCTTTTGGTGGAATCAGCGACGGATTGGGAATGGTGTTGATCATTGTATGAGCGAAAGGGTCATATTGGTGATCAAGTTTTGGGTTGTGGATGGTGTGATTGAGATGCTTGGTCCTTGGAAAACCATACTTTAAGATATTTGGGGAATGGTGGATGTGTTGACCATTGCAGTTGCTTGAATGGTTTCCATCTGTTGTTGTGATACTGATGGAAAAATGAGGGGGTTTGATGTGATGCTTAGATTGCTTTCATTTGGTAGATTGGTGGCGGGTAGGAGGGGAATTCCCAACCAAAAAGGTGATATGGATGTCATAGGTAATGGAGGTAATGGTGGTGTGTTACCTTGGAAAAGTGATGATGAGGAAGGATCAATGACTCCCCCTATCCTGAATAACCCACCCTCTCCTTGTGAAATCATGGGGAGAGAAGTTTGTATATTCAATGGATAGATTGGTGTTGCATGAAATGAGGATGATTATGCATGATTATGGAAATTAATTGGAACATATGGGTGTAATGAATTTACCGGGTTGGAGTTATCTGGTGTGGTGTTGGTATTTATTTCTCTCTTGTTTACAAGGCGATGCTTTTGGATTTCACGAAGCATGGCACTTCCCTTGTTAACAACTGGTGGGTTTGAAGCAATTGTTGATATGATTTGGGGAATATCCTGAGTGATGTTTGGAAGTGATATTGGGGGTATGCTCACAAGAGGCTTTTCCATATTGGTACTCATATCAAATTCAGAAGGGATTTTGGCCCCTTCTTTCATTAACACACGTATATATAGAGAGGGATTAAGTTTCAACATGGCATTGACGATTCTATGATTCTCAATATTCTGAACCATTTCAACTATTTCCTCTTGTGTCATTCCCAAGTCATTTTCAGTGATTTCCTCTACATGACCCTCCTCTTGAGGGTTTTGTGATTGTAGAGAGGAGTTGTTTAGAGGTTTGCTTGATTCCACGGGGTTTATTTCGGAAGCCATTTGACTTAGGTCACTTGAAGTTGATGTTTCCTTAGTGATTTCCATGGTCTTCTTGTGTTGTGATCTTGTTTGAACCATAAAATAGAGATCATTTGATCTTAATCCTAGGCACAAAAGGAGAAGAACTAGGAAATTTTAAGGATCAAAAGTGATGATGGGGATGAGATAAATGGAAAATGGATGATGTGGATGAATGAAACTCTTGAAGAACTTTGGGGGAGATACTAAACTTTTTAGGGCTTGAATTGATTTTATTCTGCTTTAAGGATAGTTTGACTAAGTGTGTTAAGCCAAACAAGATGATAATGAAATTGTAAACCCTAGGAAGTTGTGTTATCCTAGAGAAAACTCATACAAGAGAATGATTTGACTAAGTGTGTTAAGTCAAACAAAGTGATTTTGAACTTGTAAACCTTAGGAAGTTGTGTTATCCTAGAGGTAAATTCGCTCAAGAGGATTGATAATTTGACTAAGCGTGTTAAAGTGATTTTGAACTTGTAAGCCTTAGTAAGTTGTGTTATCCTAGAGGTAAATTCGCTCAAGAGGATTGATAATTTGACTAAGTGTGTTAAGTCAAACAAAGTGATTTTGAACTTGTAAACCTTAGGAAGTTTTGTTATCCTAGAGGTAAATTCGCTCAAGAGGATTGATAATTTGACTAAGTGTATTAAGTCAAACAAGGTGATGTTGATTTTTCCTATAAGTTTAGCATGAATGATTTTTCCAAAATTTTGAAGAGTTTTTTGGTGAAATGGGATTTGATTTTGATGGTTGAGAGATGGGTGAGAGTGACTGATTTTGATCCTAGACTTGACCTAGGTAAAAATCCTTCTTATAGGACCTCAATTTTGAAGAACATGCCATACTTCCTAAGTGAGAAAAGAAAACCTTTGAAAAATATTGGGATGTTGTTGATAATAAAACTCATACAAGTTAGGGTTGTTCTTTGAAGCTTTCTTGTAGAAGTTGTAAACCAATATTTCTCGAACTTTGAGAAGCCTTTCAAGATGCTCAACACAAGATTTTGGGCTAATCTTTTTGAACCTTGGTTTTTGGATTTTGATTTTATGAGAAATCATTTGAGAGTACACATGTGTGAGGTCCAATTGTCCTTATCTTTGCTTAATGAGTTCTTTTTATTAAAAACAATTTCTTGATTATGATTTCGAACTAAATGTCTATGCCTCAAGTCCTTTTCATTCCACAAGGTCAATTATGTGAAAATAAAGGTTTCAAGAGCATAGTTTCCTAGGTTGACTTTAGTATGAAAAAATTATGACAAATCCAAATGCTTAGAAACCTCTAAGGATAGAATCCCTAGGCAAAGAAACAACACTTAGATTCGGCCAAAGGTATTTTCCCCTCTAAAGGGTTTGAAATTTTGAGGATTTTGTGAATGTTCATTTTCAATTGTTTTAAAACCCAAACAAAGTGTTTTTTATTCCAATCACATGCATAATCCTAGGCTAAAAAGATAATATTTGTTTGGATTCCCACTTAGATAAATCCAACTATGCATATTTAGTGTGGATGCCTAGACACTTGACCACACTGGCTTCCCTCCACAGCACACACTTCTTGGGCCATCCAAACATCAGTACCCATGAATCTCCCATGGCATATTTTTCATCTCTACAACAGAACCGTATGTATACGTGGGGTGGCTTCAAAGGACATGACCTTTTGCACCAACAAATAGAAAATGATTTTTGGCTTCTAAACAAAATTTTATAGTAAGGGCATCCAATTTAGGGGGTGAAATGATAAACTCCTTGTGAGATACTCCCAACCCTTAGAACAAGGGCTTTATGCATCACACAAATATTGGGGGAGATTTATCATGCATCGCTTCCCATTTTCCATGGCTTTCACCATGAACACAAATTTATATAGCGGTTTGGAAGAGCTTGGATTTAGCCCATTATCACTTGAGTCATTCCCTTGGGGTGAGTACTTTTTCCCACCAAGGCAGACCTCTAAATTAAACAAAAGCGAGTGGACATATCCATAGTTCGATCAATCTTTGTTGAGAAAACAAAGAGAGAACACATGCCATATGTTCCACTCACACTAACAAGATTGATTCAATTTTAAAAACCCAATTTGAAATCTGAGGGCAATATTTTATGCAACTTAATGTCACCAAAAAGACTTTTGATTCTCAAGATCGTCGTGAGGTGCAAGAGAAGCGCATACGCCTTTTTAAATTAAAAAACTTTGCAAAAAATATTACAAGACATAAAAACACATGTTCATTTTAAATCCCTCAAAGAAATAATGGATTATTTTTAAGCACCAAAGGAAGTGTGAGATTTGTCTTGTTCAATTGTTAATCCTTAAACCAAATCTAGTGAGTTTTTCCTAAAGTTCATTTTAAGCCCTTTATAAAATTGAAAGCTTTTGTAGTGTTCATTTTCGAGCCCAAAAGAAATTTAGTATTCCCTAAAGCATGAAAGATAAAAAATTATTTAAGAGAGATTGATAATTCTCTAAGAGTGTTAAACAACACTAAAGTGTTTAAAAACACTTGGTATAAGGTGAGAATGATGTCATAATGTAACCTTCCTCTTCATTTTCCTCCTTGCCTTAACCTGAAAAATGATTAAAACTAGAAGATACAAAGACAAGAAAAAAGTTAATAGCTCAAAAAAGTTGAAAACAAAAAGGCACATGTCAAAAAAAATTAAATTTAAACTTTTTACTGTAGCCCAGTAGCACAATTAGCAAAGGCGGCAGAGTTTAGAAACTCCAGTGGTGCAATATAGTACTGCTAATTTCTAAGAGTGGCGCTCTGCAGCAAGACAGAGAGCACAAGTACTGGGCTATTTAGCCCAGCGACACAGTTTGAAATTTTGAATTTTTCAGCAGGAAGACTCCGGCAGCAGAGTTTGGAGTTTAGGAGCAATCCAATATAGCGCCACTTGACTGATAGTGATGTAGTTTGGCGTTGTTGGACTGTGAGTGGTGCAGTTTCCTATGAGCTGCAAAAAAACACATAATTTCTTTAAAAAAAAGTGATTGAATCTTGAGATTTTCCATCCTTTTAGTGCCAAAATGTGAACCCCAATCCTACACCTACACAAACATGGCAAACAAGCACAATATTAGATCATTATGCAAGATAAGATAAGGATTCCCCATGAAATTATATTGAAACATTAACATAGGAAGAAAATGAAGAACAATACAAATGAAAGCAAATGAATCCTATTTTAATGAACAAACTATCAATCCCATGGGGGAATTGGTTCCAATTATGTGTAGAAATTGTCCCTTTCCCAACTCCTTTGTAAGCTTTGATGATTTGATCCACTTGATGGTGAAGAACAATGATGAACTCCTTGAGAAAACCTGCAATAACCTAGCTATGGTGATGGAAAATGCTCAAGAAATGATATGAAATTTATCTAATGTGAAGATAATAACTTTGCATTCAAATTGTGGATGATGAATGAGAGGAAGACTCTCTCATTTATAGATTTCAATTTGGAAGAATGGGCAATATTTGAGCAATGTGGGATCATTCAATATCTAATGGCCAAGTGTCACTTGTCAAGATGTGAATGGTTGAAGGTTATGCTCATTTTGATGAAAGTGCCAATAAATTTTATTAGGTGGAATTTGAAATTAGTGAAATTACTTGTTGGAGAGGGAAGAAAATGGATTTATGACCACTTGGATCAAAGAAAAAGGATTTGTAAGGTGAAATAAATGCCTTGTTGGAAGGACTAAGTCCACTTGGATTTGAATTCAAAATTGAGGGAATATTCCCTTTTATGCCATGTTAAGAGAAAATAGAGATTTAATAAATGAATTAAATCTATTTTCATGTGCAAGTGGTAAAAGCTAGAGTATGGGACATGATTTAAGATTAAACTAATCAAAGATTAATTAATGTAATGAGGAATTTGAAGATGTGACAATTTAGACTTAAATTTATGAATTGATTTAAATCAAAATTGAGAGGAAGGGTTTAATTAAATAAATGTTTTGATTTATTTAACTAAAGGGGACAATGTTAGATTAAATCAAATAAGGTTTAATTTATTTAATTTAATAAGAGGACTTTGGAGTTTTAATTTAAATAAAATGAATTATTTAATTAAATAGAGATATGAGGGTTAATTAAATAAAATTGATTAATTTAATCAACAGGGGAGAATGACTTAATTAGATAAATAATAATTTATTTAATTAATGGATGAAGCGTGATGATAAGCCAAGAGTATGATTTAGGATGAAACGATGTTAGTAATCAGGATCAAGTGTGTCGGTCAATTTTCCATATCTACAATATCATCTATATTGTTAGAAATGGCATAGCCCCTTGCAATTTCACATTACATGACAACCCCCCTTTAGCATGATCAGTGAAATATCTTAATTTATGATGATATCAAAATATTTTTCTACTAGAAAAAATATCAAGTCTATGAATTTTTGGGTCTAATTTCCCAAACAACATGGGTGTATATGCAACATGCTAGCATCCCATAAAATTCCAAATTCAAAATATTTTTGGAACGTTACGTTGCCAAGAATTTGGTAGTGAAAATATCTTATTGTCAATTATGACTTGTAGACACTTCTGATACATGCTATTTTAGAAAAATAAAGTATTTTCCTTGGCAAGGAAAATGTAAAAAGAACTCTAAATCGCAAATTGATCCGTACACACATAAAAAATTTATTTCAACTTTGTAACTCTTGAAGTTCTTGAAGCTTTCATCCCAATATAACATTCTCTTAGCTAGATTTCATGTCATTTTATTCATGGTAAGACTAAGATGTGCAATATTGATATAACTTTTGAATCCTTCTAGAGGTATATAATAACTTCTAGCTGGAATTCTCTCAAATTGTCTACTTCTCTTACTTTGGGTAATTTATCAAAGCCAATATTTTAAAATATCATTCTATTAAATTGTCGATTTATTTCTTTTATCTCACATTACACATACATTTAATTTTTTTTATCATTTCTATCTTTTATCATAATCCTATCTACTTCTCCATGGATGTATAAATACAAAAACGGGGGTTTGAATAAGGCAAGCCCCTTAACATAACCACACCAAACATTTTTCTTCTCTCTTTGTATGTAGTTTTTCAAAGTTTCCTTTGCTTTGGATTGAATTAGTGACATTTTTCCTTTATTTTTATTTTATTTGAATCTTTTGGATATAAATATATACATGTTTACTACTTCTACTAGATTCATGTATATTCTATCACACACTATATTTTTAAATCCATTTGGAATATGTGTAGAAGTGATATTTACTTTGTTCTATAGTTTTATAAAAAAATTGTACAAGATGATAATGTACCTCATTGCAGACTATGTGTGGCATTGGTCTCCATGATAAAGAGATTTTACAAATCACAAAAGCATCTTTACAAACTATTTAATATTTCTATTTATGAAATTATCAATTCATAATTATTTATATAGAAATACATATTCTTATCAGTTTGTAATAATTGGGAAATGGTATTGAAACTATTTAATTCAGTTTCATTTTCTATATTGTAAGAGTTTGATTAAAGAAAAAGATTGTTAAGTAACACCTAATTCATTCTGAAACAAAGAAAAATGTATGTGTGTGATGAGGTTTCAATGATGGAATTATCTAAAGGTTTAAACACACTTACACTTTCCCTAATTTCATTAGAAAAATAGATCTCCCAAGGATAGTATTGGCATTCAACCTTGAGGTGATTCAACCCTATTAGGAAGGTTTATTGTTTTCTTATGACAAAAATGACTGATTGACAATTTTGGGAGATAATCAAATGCATTAAAAAACTAAATTACATGGCCTAAAACTTGAAATGCATAATATTATGATAACAGAAATGGAAACAACAATTTGCAAGAAAATTTGAGAAGGGCAGAATGGTATGCACCTGGCCTAAAAATCAAGTTTTAAGCTTTCTATCAAGACTAGTTTTCCCTAGGGCAAAAGGGTTCCTAGTGTAGGGATCTAAAAATTTATTTTGAATTCCTCATATCCCAAATCTAGAATTCTGATTTCTCTAGGTTTGGTTGTCGAAAATCCAAAAAAAAATATGTAGGTGAGTTTTTGTGGCTTGACAACAATGATGACAACTTTGAAAAATTTTAAAAATTGCTCCTTCAAGATCTCTTGAATCTTTCTCCACCTATAAATCTTCACATAGAAAGAGAGAAGAAAAAATGTTTGTTTTTGGGTGAATGGGGGTTTGCCTTGGAAAAACCTCGATTTAGCAATTAAACCTTGAGAATGAAATAATGACAAATGAAAGGAATTGATGAATGAACAAAGCTTTGTTACAACTCACCAAACCCTTAATGGATTCCCTTAGAGGACTCAATTCTAACACATCATTATAATGAAATGATCTTGCATGAATTCGCTTGATTGATTACCTAATATGATGCTTGAATGCTTGAAACCTACATCACAATGTTAGCTCCAAAACATGGCATGAACGCACATGAAATTTGACTTGGTGATAGAATCTTAATTACTATTATAGATGATAGATAAATCTAATCTTCAATGCTCTTGACAATAATTTTTTATCTTTTGAAAGTTTCATTAATGCTAGATGTTTTGAATTGATAAAATAACTATATTTATAGGTACTTATCTAATTTCTCAAAATATAGATTCCAAAAGCTGACAATTGAAACTTGAATTTCAATCATTAAAATACCACCAAAAATATTAAAATTTGGGTCCTAGGACTTAAAGGGGACCCATTCACCTACGTTTCCCTTGGGAGAATGGGTCCAAGGACCTAAATCCTGGACACACAATTTCCAAGGTGTTTAAATTGATGTTGACAATTATTTAATATAGGTTTCCCTTTCGAAAAATAAGAATAATAAGTCTTTGGAATACATAATTTGGTAAATTAGAAGCTTAATTAAGTCTAATTAATTGAAGGGATGCAAACATAGTTTGAAATTTTAAAGGTATACAATTTTTTTACACTACACATTCAAATGTAGTAAAAATTTGAGTTCTCAAAGAAAAAAATTCTTTCGTAGAGCTCAATTGTTTATCTTACATTTTGGTGAACCCAATTTTCTTAGAAATTTTTTTTTAATTTTGCAAACAAAAAAATAATTTGAAAAACTCAAACTCATTTACTTCTTCTCTTTCTATTTATAAGATAGATAGGTTGACCATTTTTATACTCATGAGTTTCATAACCCAACCGACTTATTATAGTGAGATAGTAAGAAGGATTCTTAGAAACCTAAACATGTCACATTCAAAACATCCTTGTAGTCCTCTTAGAACTAGACCAAGTTTCATAATGAAGCAATATTATATGTGCTTACCTCCTAATTATTCTCTATTGTGCCTTGGTTCTAATCCTTTTGTTGATCATCAAAGCTTGCACCTCTCCAACAGTCTTATGAGAAATTCAGCAAGTGGGGAAAAATATGTGCCTCACTGAATACCTCTGATATTTTTATAGAAAGTTGGCTCTTCTCTGAGTTTGGAAAAAGAGTAGAAAAAAATGAAAATAGAAAAACATTAAAAGTGGCGATGCACCAACACTTTTACAACATTTCAAAACCACAAGTTTTCTTCTATGAGTGATATAATAGACATGGAACACCACATCCCTTCATTTTTGGGAAGAGAATGAACAGAAGAGGCTCAATACAAGCATAGATGCAATCCTTCCATCCACCCACAAGAAGTGTGTATTAAGATCCAACCAAACATAGAAGTTCAAGAATTAATAAAAAAACATTCAAAAAGCAACATAAACCCTTCCTCTTAATATAGCATATCATGAAGAAATGATAATCCTACAAAAAATATGGAGAAGTCCGATGACATAGACCAGTTTCTACAAATTATAACTTAATCATATACACAAATAGCATGGAAATCCAATAATCAAACTATTCAGATCAAGCAAGACATAGTGTTCTATTCTAGATGAAGATATAAAAAAAGAAATATAGACAAAGACCATATCATGCACAATTTCAAATATTTCCTCAAAATAGATTTTACTTCAAATATAGATGAACTTTAAAATAGAGATCGGATTCCAATTCGATAATATTTTGATTATATAAAAGACATAACATGTCAAAGTAAAGTAGTGTTCTGTAAACTTCAAAAGAAAATATTTCTACTAACTATGAAAACTAAGGAAAATTTTCCAACTCGAAAAATTCAGGAACCCCTCCTTCATGTTGTCGTTCCCAATTTATAGCCACCAAGGAGAAAGAAACACCGACCTCATCCAAAATTAATGACTACCACACGTCCACACTTGATAGCTTGGAAATCCAATCCTAGATCTTTTGTTAGGTCATTGTAATCCTTCTCATCAACTTTCAACTATTGCATTAATATCATTTAGATATTTCGATAGGATTACCCCTTGTAATCACTTGAATCCTAGAAAGATGGTTTGGAAAAGTTCTTCTCGATCAACCAAGTGGCTTTGGTGGCACCGACTTACGTCCCTTCATTCTGAAAAATGCATTCTGACAGTCTCCAAATGAAGACTCCCAAGATACAACTTCTCTAGCATTAAGAGATGATGTGTCACACGGGCGAGTAATTTTAGATTCACAAAAAGTGGATTCAATAAATCATTTGCCAAGTCGGCATGTGGTTTGGCACCTAGTTGAGAAGAATATGATTAACAAAATGCATGCAGCCACAACATGGCACATTGTGCGCCCGTTATAAATACAACCTTTTCACATGTAGATCTTCCTAAAGACAAAAATAAAGCCGAAAACCAAAAGTAGACTAAGGAAAAAATTTGGCTCACAATTCCGATGACTCACTGGGGGGCTTCCCTTGCGAAGGCACAAACCTAGACCTCTGGTCATTCTTGGAGTTTCAGGAAGAAGGAATGCAACATCTCCCAATCTGTATCAGTCATTCGGGAAAGACTACAGAAGGCTTCATATGCCTGATCCAGATCGAAGATTTATTTGAAAGAAACAAATCCCCATCTCACTGAAATGGCTCCCAAATGATAGTAAAGATGAGAAAGTTGAAGAACTTCATTCTCGAAATCATCTGCTTCTAGTGTTGAACTTGGCCCTAGAAGGTCTGTTGAAGTCTGAACCTTGTTTCTGACATCTTTTGTAATCTACTCAACTGATAACACATCTCCATTTGGTGAAAGGAAGGGAGATAACCCAAAACTTTATGACTTTGAAATCCTTCTTGATTTCGTCAGCCCTCTTGTTTAAAACTACATGATTGTTCTTGGTCTTGGCCTCTACCTTATGACAGTGACTGAATTTGCTTGCTTTACTAGAGGCAACCATCTGATCTATAATACCAGCACCTCTTAGGGCTTCATCTATCGCTACATAGAGCCTGGAGATCAAATTCTTCAACTCACCCACTCGAGGAGCGTACACCTAAAGATTTTGGTCAGCCAACAAGCCAACCTTTTCATTTATTTCTCGGGCGTCCCTCAATAATTGTAAGGCCAATTTTAGAACAATGAGCATAATAATGATTCACTCCCAATAGGTGGATATCAACCTTCTCTTTACAGGAAGGGTGGCAGACCTTTTTTTAGCTGCTAACTCCTCTTGTAGTTGAGCCTCTTTTTCCTTTAATATTTGTTCCAATTGATCTCTCCTCTTGATGGCTTCTACCAGTTTGGAAACTAAATTTTTGGCCTCTTTATTATGAGCATGCAAGGTGGCCTTAGCTCCTTTTTTATCACTTTTAAACTTTTTGGTCTCCTCTCGGGCCTTTTGTAGATCATCTGAAGCTTGAGCTCGGGCACTTTCTAGCTCCTTCATTATACTCTCCTAAACATGTTGGTGTTTTTCACTAGATTGGTGTTGAACTACAAGCTCACTTTTCAACCAGACTATTTCATTGTATAGATGGATCTTCTCATCTTGAAGTTTTGCAAGAGATCTTGTTACTTCTTCTTGTTGGTCTTGCACTTGCAATATGCAGGTCATTTCATCATTTCAAGCCTTGAGTTTTGACTACAACTGATTCACTATTGCCTTGACATTTTCCAGCTCACCCTCATGCTTTCTCAACTTTTGATCTAGCCACTCATAATCTCTATATACTACCTTCTCAGTGGTCTTGGCTAGATCTACCTTGTCGCATGGATGAATCTCATTCAAATCCAGGCACATTGCTCTGATATCATAG
Source organism: Sequoiadendron giganteum (assembly GCA_007115665.2). Taxonomy (NCBI): domain Eukaryota; kingdom Viridiplantae; phylum Streptophyta; class Pinopsida; order Cupressales; family Cupressaceae; genus Sequoiadendron; species Sequoiadendron giganteum. Next base: position 370,897,626 of record CM021106.1, read on the forward strand.
TCCTCCATCTGCATCTATCCTTCGAGTCAAGATGTGAGTGGCTTCATGGTAGTGATCCATAGATAATTTTGTTCTTCATTAAAATATGTTTGAATCTTCTTAGTAGCTGATAGCTCGACATTATTTTCTCTTCTTTTCTCTTCTTTTCTACTTCCTATTTTTTCGAGTCAGCTTAGTTGCATCGAAATGCTTCTGAAGAGTCTATGGGGAGTCAATGCTCTGTGTCGTCATAGAAGCACCAGGGGGTAGACTGAAAAGAGTGACAAAAAGGGGACACTTTATATGTATAGGCATGTGGGGAGGAAAATGGGAGAGTAATCATTGAGAATGGCGAGATGCCAAATTGAGATTGGGCACTAGAAGTACTAGTTGGAGTAAAAATAGCAACAAATGAGACAAGAAATTGTCGTCCGAATGCGGATGGGATTCGGGTAATAGGTAGCATGGATGATTCATATTTCTCAATGGGGGCCCTAGATAGGGCGATTAAAGATTCAATATCAATCAAAGTTGATGTTGCTTGCTTGGCATGTAGGGGCATATCACTTGGTAGATTAAAAATGGCAGTGGGCTCATTTAGAACCAAAATATTAGGGTCAATAGATGGAGGATTATTTTCAATGGGTGGGGGCAAAGGATTGACCAAAGATGCAAAAACATGAAGAAGAGGGGGAGCAAGACTTACCTAAACCACGACCGTTTGAACATTCTAGAGAGCAGATTTTTCTTCTTCTTCATCTCTGACAGTTGCATCAGGTATTTCCAAGTCTCAAACTTATTGTATCTTTGTTTGACCCAAACTAGAGTATCTCAACCTCTTAGCAGATGATCCCGTTGAAGCTTGACCTTCTTCTTTTGCGGTTGATTCTCTTGGGGAATGTTGGGTTATCTTCCCTTTTCTTTGAACACTGGCGGAAAATGTAGCTTGTGATTCCCTTTGCTTAGAGCTTTTACCTCCGTTGGGCTCTTGTGGTTAGGAAGTATGGCATGGAAGTCGCTCCTCTATTACCTCATGGCTGGACTCTAGGTTGTTGTCGAAATTAGCTTCTCGATAATAAATATCCTTGAAATGCTCATCATATGGGTGAAAGTATCCAAGAAACTTATGAGTACCTCCCATTTCTTGTCAGAACCTCCAGAAGTTTGTCATCTTGCGTTCCGACCACCCTTTCCATTTCATCTGATTTTTAAGGGTTTTTCTTGTCGGAACCTCCCTCTGATATCTTTCCTAAGGCGTATAGAAACCCAGCCACTTTGGCCTTTTCATTGGTATGAGTCCCAGTTCAACATATAATTCCAACTTCTCCTAAGTCGAGTTTGATCTGTATAGGATCTAGACTAAATTGTGTTTTGAATGCTTAATTAAAACAACTCGTGGAAAATTTTAATTCATGTATACATTAACAAAATTATGCATCAAAACTTAAGATGAGAAAGAGAATTTAGAGAGAAGAAGATAGAAGGTGCAAACAGAGTTTGATTACGGAGTTCATCACAAACGTGACTACGTCTCTAGGTCCGCTCCAATAGAGTGAGACTGATTTGATTAATCTCCAAAAAAGATTACAAATGCACCAAGACCATCTCTTCAAGCACTTCGGCAACATAACAATACTCCGTCGTATGAAAATGGCTCAAAAATCTCCACAAGTTCCCTCTTTCGTATCGCCTGTATTTTCTCAACACTTAACTTGAAAAATTCTCTATCTCAAACTCACTCCTAAACCCCCCTTTTATACAAAAATTTCACCCCAAATTGGTGAAAACCATAAGATTTACAAAATTTTCCAAATCCCCTAAAAACAACTAAATCTCCCAATTTTACATAAAAATCTCCAAAACAATCTATGGGAAATATTATTTTAGCCCCTTTTGGTTTTTGAATATTCGGGCTAACCATTCTTTTTTTAGGAGTTTATATTTTATGAAAAGCTGTTTGTTTTAATTTTAGGGGAGCTATTTTAATTTTTAGGCATTCGGCTTCAAAATACTTATCAAAAACAATCGATGTCGAAAATAGCTCAAATCCATCCAATGGCTTATCGGTGGTCGAGAGTTTTGTTAACCGTCCGGTTCGGGGTTCCAAACCCTCCGGCTCTTATTTTTAAACAAAAAATCCCAAACAATCCATTAATCAAAAGAGACCACTGCCTATTCAGTGCTAGTGGTCATTGCGTGGTCTATCGGTTCGCCAGATTTCTCGCCAACGGAGGGTGGGAGTTCGAATCCCCCCACTACAATTTTTAGCAAATGTAACAATTTTCAACCGTCGGCGCTAGAGGAGATAATAGAGACACATGGCGACCTCTCATTACTTGTCGTTGTTGACGTGGATGAGAACTATCGCTGACGTGGATGAGAACTATCGCTAATGTGGATGCCGACTAGACGATGACGTGTCCCACCATGTGGCACCCAACGATGTGCCACATGGCCTTTTTTCCTCTTGAAGATGACATGTGTCAATTGGTGATTGGCTGAGAATGCTGACTGTTTGCTGACTGTACCATGCTGATGTCAACAAAGTCAACCCATCTTTGACTACTCATATCTCGAGCATACAACGTCGAATTTCGACAAAATGAACGTCATCGAAATCATCTCGATGAGCTCTTCATGATGACGCTAGCTCCATTGATTTTTGAGATGGTCATTTTTTTTGCCTTTTGGACGCCCCTGATGCCAGTTTGACCCAAAGTTTGACTGGTCGTAACTTGCACAAACAAAGTCCTTTTCGCTTCGTTCAAGTTGCGTTGGAACCAGGACACCAGGATGTTTCTGATGGTGCTGAAATCTAGAGATTTGGAAACACTTCCTTTTTCAATGAAAATATCCACCAGATCAGGGTTCCTCTTAGATTCCACATATTCTCATGTCTCATATTTTAGGGGAAGCTCCTTTGATGGATTGTAGTCCCATTTGTCGCATATCAAGACTAAGCCTAGAGCCACCAAAAGATTGGTCAGTTCCTTTTGTGATTTATGCTTCTCCATCACTACCTTGTTGTTTGCAATGCAAAGAGGAAGCGGATATAAATTTGTTTTGATCCTTCCTCTACCATAGGCATTGTCGGAAAGAGTTTCCTAATCACCTGCCTCCAACATGAAGACTTGATCTGTCATAAATCTAGGGAGTCAAAAGGGTTCTCTGACAAAACCATGATATCTAATAAATTTAAAATCTTCCCCAAAGAAATAATCTACCAAGGTCAATGAATTTTTTATCCATTTCTCAATCTTAGGGGACAAGCGATTTATTGATAGTGACAATAACTCTTGCAACACTGGTCTCAGAAAAGTGATGCATAAACCAGTAATAATTACTTTTTACTGACAGGACATAGGTCCATACAAAAATTGGTTGCATTAAGCCCTCTTCATCATACCTAGAGACAGGAAAATTCCTCTCCAGAAACCCAAAGTTCTGATGTAGAATCAAATGGACCAAGAAAGAAGAATACCTGAATTTAGACTCAGCTTGGTAATTCTTTAGCTACAACAACATGTTTGCGGCTATTAAATCAAAAAAATAAAAATATATTTGCTCCCACTCCCGCTTGAGTATCAAAGCCAAAGCTATCTAGAAAGAATGGACCTCTTCATCATCATCCAGGCTAACATAGAGAAAAGATCTTGTGTGTTATTTGGGAACTTTTTGAATGCCAGGGGAAAAACAAAATGAGCTCTAGTCAGCCTCTCCTTTGTCTCATGATAATAGAAACCATCTCTTTCATTTAATTCCTCCCAGTAGGTCTCCATATCTTCTTCAATAAATGGCTCAGCACATCAATTGGGAGGGATGCACAACATCTCTCGTATAGGTAGAGAAGAAATTGTGACCTTGATCTTGTTGCATGTTATTGTTCCAGTTTCTTCATTGAACCTTCTAGTGCATGGATCCACAAGCTCTCGGAACGAATGTACAGTAGGTAACATGAACTATGGTAGACCACAATTCCAGAGCCGGGAAGCAAAACCCTCAGAGTTACCATGATATTTCATTCTCTAAAATGCTCCTTCTCTGAGATTTTTAGGGTTCTTTTCCAACCTTGGGTCAAAAATATTGTCAGCGACATCTCACATCGCTTCTCTTTAACACATTTATCCACCAACACCTTCTTAAAGAACTCAAACGATCGATCCTCTGGCATTGGGGCATTAGCAAATGATTTTTTCCCAAAGGTATTAGCGAAAATAGGCCTCTTTGGCACAGGTTCTGCTCTTCTTCCAGTTGTTGATGGTTTTGCCATGGCTTCTTTGAAAATTGCAGATATTTTTCACTAAAATGGCCACTTACTTTTGGCTTTCCTTGGAAAGAATCTACCTTTTGGTGAAATTAATTTCCTTGAGAAATACATGCAGTTAAGGCTATGCCATTACTGTTGGTCTGTTAAATGTTTCCAATGAGGAGATATGTGTGGGTGGGAGATCCATATCCCTCGACAATGCCAAAAACTCTACAAGAATGGATTTAGTACATTCCTTTCGGTGCCTCTTTTCCTAAATAAGCTTTTTTCCTTGGGGACAGTGCCCTTAATTATGGCAATCTTGCTTAGTGATATGAAGTACCTTCGAAAATATGTGCTCATTAATTTGTCAGATATTAGCGTGTTAATCCATGTCCTTTCACTTACGTGAGCTAGCTAATGTTGATGATGGCCAATGACACATGTCAATGATTGGCTTATGTGAGAATTTACACCCAACACCCAAAAATTAATTTTGAGACCTTATGTCAGATTTTTCGTATGATTTATTCTTCATTCACTGGTTTCTTTGATATTTCCGCATTACCATCTAGCCAAAAATAGAATTTTCGTTGTTTGGGTTCACCAACACCTCTTTTCTATAAATAACTATGCCACCTCAAGGCTATATTCATTCGAAAAGTAAGACTTTGGAGTTTAGCCAGCTTCTTATCTATCTATATAATAGTCTTATGCTCTGCTACTTTAATCATGTTTGTCGGCTTAGGTACTCCTATCCGTCTTTTTCCATCAACGCCACAGTATGCCTTCACTAGAGAGATTACAACTGATAGAATTAAACGCCTAGTAAAGACATACGTCTGGTTGGGGTTAATTTCCTTTTGATGGGTCATTGGTATGGACTTCATTGAAGATGAAAACCAAATGCAGAGTAATTGCAACATCCTATCTCACTTCGTGGCCTCTTTGTTGGACCTGAATGTCGCCAAACACAAGATAGTGGAGTTGTGTCATCACATGTTTGACGTGTCTCTACTGGAAGGGCTCGGTGAAATTGTGCAAGTCATCATACCTGGTGTCAGTCTTCCCAGTGCAATGGACCTTCCGCGGTTCGTTGATCATGGTGTGGACATGCTTTGGCTTCCTTTTCTAAGTGACTTTCACACCATGGACCTGGAAAGCCACCGCGCTCTGTCTCTACCTGTCACCACCTACTTCCTTCGGGAGTATGGTGTTGATGAGGCTCCTGGATTTGACTTTAAAAATCACTTTGATCTTGATAGAAAAATATTACACCTTTGAACCTACAAAGGCTCAAGCATTGTTGAATATGATAGTCTTTGGTGAACCAAACCTAGTCACCATCCCCTCTAGTTCAAGCTGACAATCTTACCTTTTATAGCACCCTTTAGGGTGATAGCCTCTGTCCATCTTGTGAAGTAATAATTTGATGTGAGGATCCACTTATGGCCAACACTAGAGATAGGGTTTAGCATTCCGACAAAGTCTAAACCCCATTGAGAAAAAGGCTCTCCAATTACAATGGGACTTAAAGGCAAAGCATATGTTTTCCTCTTGGCAACGAAGAATTGGCACTGAGTGCACTTATGGGTCAATCGATGTGCTTCATAAAACGTATCCATCTTGCATGATTTTCAAATCAATAGTTTTAGCATAAAAATTTCCACCTTCAAGATTGTTGTGGAATTCTAATAAAATTCTTTCTGCTTGGCACTTGTCTAAACATCAGAGCAATAATCTATCATAATTTCTTTTAAATAAAATTCCTTCAACCAGTATGTACCCAGCACCTTGCAGTCGGTAGTATGTTTGTTTGTGGAATGGGAGAGTCATTGGGTAGTGTCCTTTCTACATGTATAGTGTTTGATCCATCACCTAGGATTCGTCAGACTCAAACTGATTTAAAAAAACTTGACCAATCTTCTTGTCGGGTTTGTAACCTGACTCTTGTGCAAGATATTCACAGAGGCCTCTTCCCCACACTAGCTTAGTCGACTTAATGTCCACATCATACTCCAAGATCTTGTTGATCCAATTGGCTCTCTTTTCAATTATCTCTCCTTCAATAATGTATTCCCTTACACTTGGGTGAGTAACCAAAATGGTGATCTTAATGGCTGATACTAGGTTTCAGAACTTCTTAAGACTCTTGACAATGGAAAAATATTGCTTCTATACAAAGTTATATCTGGTTTCGTAACCTTTGAGGGTTCTTGAATGAAAATAAATCGGATGCTCCCCATTATCTTTCTCATCCCTTTAAGTGAGCACAAAATTTATGCTATGTTGACCATTGTACACATATAACAAATTATTTACTTGTTATATCCTTCTTTATTTTCTCAAAAAATTCCTTTCCTTCGGGAGTCTATTTGAACATCAAATTCTTCTTGAGCATCAACATGATGGGCCTTGTGATGCCCGCAAAGTCTAAAATAAACCGGCTGACAAAATTGATCTTTCCTAAGAAAGACTATAGTCCCTTTTGATTTACCGGTAAGGTAAAATCCATTATAGATTTGACTCTTTCAGAATCTATTGCAATTCCTTCCTTGGATACTACAAAGCCAAGTATCTTACCTTGAGGTACTCCGAAAACACATTTTTGGGGATTTAAATAAATCCCACACTTTTGGCATCTCTAGAAAACCTATTCTAGGTTATCAAAATGATCAACCTTTAACTTTGAAAAGACTATTAGTCCATCCAAATAAATTATAATTATTGAATTGATCAATCCTGCAAAAGCAACGTCCATGGCCCATTGAAAGGTGGCACCGAAATTTGAGAGCCTAAAGGGCATCTTTGCATATCCGAAGGTTCCCTACTTGGCGGTAAACGTCATTTTATGTTGGTAACCTTTCTTAACATATACCTGATTGTGTAACAATGGGAATTTTTCCTAGGTTTAGCAATATCATATGCATAACATAAAATCCAAAGTAAATAATGAAGTGCAAAGGAATAGATGAAACAATCTCACCAGATTGTCTTCATCCTCCATGACTGACCTCCATTACACCTTCTTAACTTGCTAAAATATGTTGTTTTCCCTCAGATTTATGATGAGCAAGCCAATGGAAATGACAAGCCCTAAGCAAATATTGAAAGATTTGAACACTATATGCAATACTATGCCCTAATGCAACTAGTAAGCATCTAAAATGTCTAAGTTATGTCAAATGAAATCTAAATATGCTATGACAAAATGAAAGTAACAATGCTAAAATTATGAAAAATGCAAGATATGAACAATGAAAATGTAAGATTATCTAAAATGCAAGAGATAAGAGATATGAGAGAGATATCCCAAAATGAAGACAAAATTGACATTTTATAGAAAATGCAATTTTGTATGGACGAATGAGATTAAAGATTGATAAGTGCCCTAGAATTTGTGGTCAAGACTCAAAATGACAACCCACAATTAGGGTTAGGGCAACATTAGGTCAAATTCGAAATGAATGGTCAAGATTGATTTTTAGAAAATCAAATCAATGGCTGACAATGCATGTGACAAGAGATTTTGGGCACACAAACCGAAGTTGCTAGAGAATTAAATAATAATTTAAAATTATTTAATTCAACAGGGGATGTTGACTTTTTGAATTAAAAAATATTTTAATTCAAAAGTGGTGAGGTCGTGTGAAAGTAAATAATTTAATTTAAATTATTTACTAAAAGAGGGAAATTAGAAAGTGAGACTTATTTTAAATAAATAATATTTATTTAAAATGAGCACAATAAAAGAGGATATTTAATTTAGATGCTGGGACTTATTTTAAATAAATAAGATTTAGAAGAAATTAAATAATAAAAGTTATTTAATTTAGGTGGAAATTAAATAATAAAGATATTTAATCATACAGGAATGTGAAGGTGGCAATAATTAAATAAATTAAAGAATTTATTTAATTATAAGAGGACTTTTTAAGAATTAGTGACATATAAAATAAATAAATAAAATTATTTATTTAATAATCAGGAAGACATAGCGGACAAAGATAATTAAATAAATTAAGAAATTTATTTAATTATAGGAAGACTTTAGACAATTAGTGACGCATTAAATAACTAAATAAAATTTATTTATTTAATAGTCAAGAAGAATAAAGGGGACATGAATTAATTAAATAATTATGAATTATTTAATTAATAGTCGAAAGTGAGTCAGGGACATAATTAAAATGTCTTAATTATGCTAGGAAGAAAAGATTAAAAACTAGAGCTTGCAGGTCTAGATCATTTCTATGTGTCTACATTTGCCCCTCTTTGTCATAATGTAGCTTGTCGCATTGTGGCAAAGAAAATAATTCAAAATATGCCCCAATGCAAAATAGGATGAGGAAGAATGATGAGGAGGGTTGCGGTATGCCCCCTTAGGAGGACAGACGAGTTTCAAGAACATGGGTGTGCTCTCGAAATGGATAAGAAGACTAGAATATGGAGAGACAAAGAAATGTTAGTGAGAAATATATGGATGATGATATGGATGCAATGCCTATATGAGATGCATGTTAGTTCCTAGACCAAATCCTTCAACACATTACCATAGGAATTTAATATTTATTGCTCTTAATCATCATTGGGCGGTAAAAAGATGACACAAATGGACAACAAACACCATGGTATGACATAGACCAAGGTGTGCAAGGTCATCCACTTGCAAAATAGATAGTCACAGATAAGGAATGTCCTAACTCATACTAAGGGCCATGTTGCCCCAGTCTTTTTGTCAAGACAATCCACAAATAGCAGTCAAAGAAAAAAAGAAAAAAAAGGTCATGAGACGTCATCGCACCTCTAAATCCTTCATGGGACATCCTTGAGGTAGCTAGTAACATGAACAAAATACAAGTCAAAAAAGATAAGACAAAATAGCCAAAAAATAACAGCCATTTAATTGTATTGCCAATGTTTGTTTGTCGAAGATTAATTGTTTGATAGTTTGACAGTTTTGACGGTTTGACGGTTTGATGGTCCCTAAAGTCAGGAAGGACACATCCTGAAAAGGCAAATGACATTTTGAAGAGGTCTAAATCCAAGAAGGACACATCTTGAAGAGGACCAAAAAGGTGACAAGATTGACATTTTGACCACTATTTTGGCAAGTTGATTGATTTTGACTGTATGATTGATTGGCTTATGATGTATGATTTTGACCAATTTTGACACTGACATTTCTGTCTTGTGTCAAGTGTGACTATGTCTGACTTATTTGACTAAAATGACCATGTTTGACTTATGATTTTTATTTTGACAAACCTAAAAGGACTGACCTAATGTCTCAGGGATTCAAAGATGAATCTTGCCTACCTATAAAATGCACAGAGACAACATAGTTCAGACATGGACAAAAGATTGATTGACGTGATTGACTGGATTGATAAGACAAACATTGACTTTGTTTTTGGGATTTTGACATTGATTTGGATGTTTTTGTATTTTCTCAAGACATTTTTCAATTTTTAGGTCTTTTTCAGGACTTTATATGATTTTTAGGATTTTATTCAAGACTTTTTCAAATTTTTAAGATTTTTTCAATACTTTTTCAAATTTTTATAACTTTTTTATGTTTTACAAAAAAAATTGTGACAAATGCATGTGAATGATGCCGACGCACATGAATCCAAGGACAACCATGATTTTGCTACTAGTCAAGCTTAATACTGATTGACAGGTGACGATGACAATGACAACATTGTTTGACGTGGGAAGGACACATCTCGAAACAACGTGAGGATGACAATTATATGACAAGAGGATAAAAGTCTACAGCATGGCCAAGGACAAAGTCAAGGAATGTTTTGGATGATGTGCTAGGGTGCCATATTGTTGCATGTGGAATGACTTAAGTAGGACTAGATGGGATGACAAGGGATCTTCAGACCATTGAAAAGGGAAACCAAGATGGGTGATAGGTATAAAAGGACAATGAATGACTTTGGTAAAAGATAGGAGACATTGATGGCTTAGACTAGGAGAATTATCATATGGTCTCCAAGGATGATGTTGCATAGCAAAAAGGAGGCTATGAAGGTAACAACATGATATTCAATGACTAAGGTATGACCAGAAGATAGACATGTCAAAAATATTTCCAAAGCATGATGTGTGTTTGTATTTTAGTCCTTGTCAAGATCAAAATAGGTGGGAAAATGGATGGAAATGATAGGGCTTGGATAGATAGATGGAGATTTCATAAGAAATTTCATGTGAAGGACATGGGAGATGAGACAACTTGCCCCCAAGTGTAATGGTCCACATAGATGATTTATTCTACACATGACGCCTGTTTGCCAGGTTTTCATCATGGTACTTATCCAAAGCTTCTGTTTGCTAGGTTTTCACCATTGGACGATTTTTTTCTCTTTACTATTTTTTGGATTTTTGGATTTTTTGGTGTCACCATGACATCTGTTTGCTAGGTTTTCATCAAGGTGATGATTTTTTTTTTTTCTTTTTTTTTTTGTATTTTCAATTTTTTGCCAAATAGCCTTGATTCTTTAGATGACCACGAACTGTGTTGAGGCCTTTAACGGTGCTGATGTAGAGACTGGTGCCATGACATGCCAATAATGACCTTTCTGAAGTAGTTGCTTTGTCAGGATCATAGCACTTGCATACAACTGATTGATGTCATTGTGATCCTTGTTGATACTAGAGTTGGCCTTATCAAAATACGCACATCGTGATAGAATGCCATGAGAGTCCTTGTGGTAAAGAGTTGCTGCCAAAATGCGATGGATTTGTGACATGGGATGTTTGGACTTTAAGGAGGATGTAGGATTATGACGGATGATGGTGGACGTGGATGGGTTGGTTGGATGTTTGGATGTATTGGTTTTTATTCTCCAAACTTTAGGTGTCGGATTAGGAAGTTGTTTGGAACCAAAAAATTTATGTCTTTTTGGATGGCTACATTGATTATATGTGGGAGTCCGCTTGTGTGGTGGCTCCACATTTTGATTGAATTTTGGATTTGGCATATTTTCGTTGCCTAATTCTTGACTTGATCCATTTTATTTTGGGATCCATTTTAGCTTCATTTGTCCACTTGTATTGTTGATTGATTCCCTGACCTTTGACATTTGATTTTTCGATTTTAGATTTGTAATACTTTTGTTTTTGTTGGTTCCAAATGGAAGGCTTATTCATGTTTGAATGGCAGTGTATGGTGTGGATGGAAGGAGTGTTGGAAAAAATCTTATGACAAGGACTACTCCTGACACCCATTTTGATGTTTGTACTTGATAAAGTTTCCCCCAATATCGAGGAGGGACTACTAACATCATTATATTTTCTGACTGAGGAGTAACCAAGACCTTCATGTCTGTAATTTGCCTAAACTTGTACTAGTTCAATAATTCCTTGCTCATGCAGTCCTAGTCCTTTTCCTTGATAATGCATGTTCTGAAAAATTTTGTTTGCGATGGGGTATTTGTTATTTTGGAAGCAAGATGACCACCCATCCTTATTGTGGAAATTAATGCTCGAAATATTCTCCTCTGTAAGGAAGCCTGCTCTGAAAAAGATAGATGATCCTAATTGATAGGATGTTGTAGCTTTACTGACATGTTGGATAGATTTTTGACTGACATCTTCAGTTTGATTTTCTGACATATTAGATTTTGATGATTCTGTTGGTGCTTTGAAGTTGATATCAAAACCGTCTTCATGGTCATTGTCATAGAGCCCACTCAATTCAATTATAGCTTGATCATTTGAAAATATGTCCATGCTAGGAGACTCTTGTTCTAGTGGTAGATCATCTATGTGTCCCATGGAGGCAAGTGTCTCATTTTTGGAAGTGTCAATACTTGAAGTTTGGAGAGGGTCATCTTCAAGTGTTTCATCATGAAGGGCATAAAGGTCAAGGAGTGGATCATTTTGGACTTCTTCAAAAGTAGTGTCTTGATCAAATATGTGCTCAGTTGGAATGACATGATCAAAAATAGGGTCTTGACCAAGGATAGGGTAATCTTGAATGACATGGTTTTGGATGGACTCTTGACCCAAGGATAGGTGTATTTGGTATGCCATGATGGTCTAGGAAGACTTCTTGAATGGATGTAAAGATGGGGTCAAATAGACTACTTTGATCTGGACAAGATGGTGATGTTATGACATTGTGCTTTGAACTTGCCTCTTGACATGTATCCTCAAGTGTAGGTAAGAAGATGGGACTTTGGAGACCATGACTAGATATGTTTTCATGACCAAATGGAGTGTCTTGGAGTGGATTGGTGTATGATGGACTAGGATATGTTATGGAGGTTTGGACTCAATTGAGGGATGATGGGCTAGGATAGGACATGAATGCATGACAAGGATATGATGTGGATGGAGGACTAGGATATGACTTGAATGGAGGACTAGGATATGATGTGTATAGTTGGTTTGGATTAATGGATGGCTGATTTCCCTTGTCAAAGTTAGGGTGGATATGACCAATGGAAGTTTGTTGTGACTTAGTGCCATGGATGGTGTTAGGGGACTCCTAATAGTAGATAGATAGAGGAGTAGGACTCATGGATTGTTGGTAATATGGATAGATGGATGGAGGGCTAGGGGTTGTAAATTTGGACTTGGATTGGAGGTGTAGTGTTTTAAATTACCTAGCAAGTTGTGCTTGACCATTACTACTAAATTGACATTCAATTCGACTAGCAAGCATGTCATAGTGATTTGAAAACATGATGGTGGATGGAATGAGACTAAGACTATGCAAAGTGATAATGAGGACAAAAAATAATTTCAAATGCAAAGTGGTAATCAATGCCTTATGTCAAATGATTTTTAGGAAAGGTTTTCTAACCACTCAAAGTTTGGCCAATGTCTCGATTTGGATTGTCAAAGGAATAGTTTGAAGGACAAGATGACAAAATGACAAAGTGAGATTTCCACACTAGACTTATGAGTTGGAAGTAGCTCACCAAAGGACAATGACTAAGGACTGATTTGTTTGACTTGGTCCAATGACAATTTACTTTTTGAGACAATGGTTTGACAAAGAAAGGAAAGTTTTCCTATCCCAAAGTGTGCAAAATTAAGGACTTGATTTGACAAATGCAGTTCATGATGGAAAATGTGTTGCAGGAAGTGATTTGACAAAATTTTAGGCCAATTGCAAGGATTTATTTTAGTTGGAAAAGTTGTTTCAAATTTTGGCATTTTTGATGTTGATTTGTCTGAAAATAGTTGGCAAACACATGGTGTTAAAAATCAATCACATAGAAGTCATTTTACAAAAATCCTATGGCTGCAAGGACAGTATTCTTTTGAATCCCACTAACTGCATATCCTTAGCAAATGAATTCAGAAGCTTGGTACCACAGACTCCCCCTTACAGTGCACTCACTTCTCAGGGAAACCAAGCTTCCAACCTCCATGAAACTCCCATGGCAGATTGATCATTTCTACTAAGAACTGCGCGGGTGCGGGTGCCTTGGCAACGACCGTTGCTGCACCAAAGAATAGAAGGTTTTTGACTTTCTATAACAAAGGATTTAATTCAGACATCTGTTCGAGTGGTCATACATGGGGCCAAGATTAAGTTCCATTAAGGAGGCACTCCAACCTAAAGAGGTTAAGCTCAACAGGGTTTTGGAGAGTACTACTTGGTCCGTATGACATATCTGCACTCGTAATCCTAGGCTTTCCCTTAGGATTCACATTTATATACTGGTCGGAAGTAGCTTGGCTAAAAAGCTTCATTGTCGGTTTGAGTCACTTTGGGGTGAGTACTTTTTCCCACCAAAGCAGGCCCAATTTTTTTAAGTTGACAAAAGCAAGCCAAAATATTCATAGTTCAATCAATCCTTGTTTAAAAACAAAGAGAAAACACATGAATATCCTAACTCACACTCACATGGTGTTCATTTTAAGCCCAAAATAAAATATGTTGACAAACATAAAAATATGGAGTTCATTTTAACCGTTTGTAGTATTTGTCAAAACATGGGGTTCATTTTAACCATTTGTAGTGTGAGCTAACTAAAAGTTCATTTTAACCCAATGCTATGAAAATGCAAATTCATTTTAAACCAATGAGTTATAATGCAATATTGTGTTCTTTTTAGCCCAATAAGTACACATGCATGTTAATTTTAACCCATGAATGTAAAATGCAAATTTGTCTAAGATTTGTGAAATAAACAAGAAAAATGTTAGACTCCTCGCCACAAGCTACAAACAAAAAATCAGTAACCCCAAAATCTTTAAACTACTATGTAGAAAAACGTGTTTTCCCTAACCCTAATTGACCTAGTGCAAGCCCAACTCCTAGAGTCAATAACAATTTCTCTTACACCCAAGATCGCACAAGTGCGCAAGGGGAGAGGATACTTCTATTATTGATCACTAATATTAGAGGGTTAGCTAGTCAAAATAAATCTGATTTTTGCAACTAATTTTTTCATCAAAACTAAAAACACATAAAATAGACCCTTAGTGAAATTTAGAGTGCTTTCTAGAAATGTAAAGAAATCCGAAAAATTCGCTGTTTTGCATCTAGAATTAATTTTTTATGAAAAATCATAAAAAAAAATATTAAAATTTCAAAACAGGTCTGAAAAATCTAATTTTTTAATTGAAGGTGTTTGACATCATTCCCAACTTGTAAAAATAATTGTGTGTACTGATCTACAACATTTTGTGAGATTTAAGTCAATCTTTGTAAAACCCTAATTTCTAAAAATCTATTTTTTGTCAAATTACTTTACAAGAAAATTAAAAACATAAAAAACAAACCCCTATTAAAATTGAGATAGCTTTCCAAAACTGTAAATAAATCCAAAAAATTCAATAATCTACTCTCACAACTGATTTTTTATGAAAATAACAAAACAAATTATAAAAAATTAAGAATAGCTCCAAAAGATCTGATTTGCGGACTGGAAGCTCTTGATATTGTCGGTAACTTGCAAAAAAAAAATTGTCAGAAAATATGCAACCATTTGAGAGATGTGGTTGAATCTTTGAAAACTAGGATTTTATCTCCAAAATGGTGCAAAACCTGCAACAAAAAGCCAACAACACCTGCAACAAAAAGATTCAACTCCAAAATTCCTCAAAATTTGTCAAAATATGTTAGGTTCACCAATGTAACAATGGGAATCTTTCCTAGGTTTAGCAATATCATATGTAGAACATAAAACCCAAAGTAAATAATGAAGTGCAAAGGAATAGATGAAACAATCTCACCAGATTGTCTTCATCCTCCATGACTGACCTCCATTACACCTTCTTAACTTGCTGAAATATATTGTTTTCCCTCAGATTTATGATGAGCAAGCCAATGGAAATGACAAGCCCTAAGCAAATATTGAAAGATTTGAACACTATATGCAATACTATGCCCTAATGCAACTAGTAAGCATCTAAAATGTCTAAGTTATGCCAAATGAAATCTAAATATGCTATGACAAAATGAAAGTAACAATGCTAAAATTATGAAAAATGCAAGATATGAACAATGAAAATGTAAGATTATCTAAAATGCAAGAGATAAGAGATATGAGAGATATATTTGTGACTTCAAAGATTCAAGAGATATGAGAGAGATATCCCAAAATGAAGACAAAATTGAAATTTTATAGAAAATGCAATTTTGTATGGACAGATGAGATTAAAGATTGATAAGTGCCCTAGAATTTGTGGTCAAGACTCAAAATGACAACCCATAATTAGGGTTAGGGCAACATTAGATCAAATTTGAAATGAATGGTCAAGATTGATTTTTAGAAAATCAAATCAATGGCTGACAATGCATGTGACAAGAGATTTTGGGCACACAAACCGAAGTTGTTGGAGAATCAAATAATAATTTAAAATTATTTAATTCAATAGGGGATTTTGATTTTTTGAATTAAAAAATATTTTAATTCAAAAGTGGTGAGGTCGTGTGAAAGTAAATAATTTAATTTAAATTATTTACTAAAAGAGGGAAATTAGAAAGTGAGACTTATATTAAATAAATAATATTTATTTAAAATGAGCACAATAAAAGAGGATATTTAATTTAGATGATGGGACTTATTTTAAATAAATAAGATTTAGAAGAAATTAAATAATAAAAGTTATTTAATTTAGGTGGAAATTAAATAATAAAGATATTATTTAATTATAGAGGAATGTTAAGGTGGCAATAATTAAAAAAATTAAAGAATTTATTTAATTATAAGAGGACTTTTTAAGAATTAGTGACATATAAAATAAATAAATAAAATTATTTATTTAATAATCAGGAAGACATAGTGGACAAAGATAATTAAATAAATGAAGAAATTTATTTAATTATAGGAAGACTTTAGACAATTAGTGACGCATTAAATAACTAAATAAAATTTATTTATTTAATAGTCAAGAAGAATAAAAGGGACATGAATTAATTAAATAATTATGAATTATTTAATTAATAGTCGAAAGTGAGTCAAGGACATAATTAAAATGTCGTAATAATGCTAGTAAGTAAAGATTAAAAACTAGAGCTTGCAGGTCTAGGTCATTCTTATGTGTCTACATATTGTATCCTTAGAAACTGTCAAGTATTGTGAACATCTCCGAACCAGCCACTATTTGCAAGATCTACTCCATGGATGGCAAAGGATATTGATCTTTTAGTGAGGCCCTATTCAGGTCTTGCAAATTGACACAAAGTTGGATGTCATGATTTTTCTTCTGAACCGATACCAGATTAAACACCCAAGTTGAGTGTTTAATTGGGTAAATAATTTGGGATTCAATTAGCTTAGTGAACTCTTGCACCATCAGCACTCAACCTTTGGATTAACTAGCCTCTACTTTTATCGGTCTGGTTTTGACCCTTCTGCCAAGTCAATGGTATGCTGGATTATACCAAGATCGTATCCTCTGAGATCATCATAGGTTCATACTATAACCCTGTCATACTTAGAACATAGATCCCTTAGCCTTCTTTATATTCCCACTAGAGATCCCTTCCGACTTTCGACTTTCTACCCTTTCCGACATCCAATCTTCATAATCCTTTTCATCGACTATGAACCTTTGTTTACCATTCTTCCCATCTTCATAATAAAAAATATTCTCAAGGGAAATCAAACCTTGAGGTAGCTTATTTCCTTTTAGCTAAATGGCCTGCCCTTTGGAAGCTTGGACCTTTGGTTCTGAACGGTCGGAAGATCCTTCCAACTTTTGGATAAAAGTGGTTATCTAGGTGTCATCCTCAAACACTTGCCAGATCTAATCGTTGTCAAGAATTGATGGCCGAACAATGATTTGAACAACATTATGCTTTGAATCAGAAATTGGCTCAAACTGTGACCTGATAGAAGCCAACTAATCCACTATATTGTTCTAGGATCGAGGAATGACTTGCACATTGAAAGCCTCAAAACTTTCAATTGAATCCCATATCTGATGTTTATAGGCCTTCATCCTTGTATTTTTAGCTACTGCTTGTCGTCAGACTTGAATCACTATCAACTCAGAATCTTCGAACACTTGCAACCTCTTTGTGCCCATCTTCTCAGCAAGAAACATATCATGAATCAGAGCTTCATTTTTTGCATCATTATTAGAGCATGGAAACTGGAATTGGTAGGCCTTGAGAGTCTCAGATCTTGTCAGAGACAAAAATCAAACTCTTGCCCTAGAGTCAGCCTTGCATTTAGCATCATCAAAATACAAGGTCTACAGGTGATTATCCATCAGATCATCATAGCTTTCCTAATCTTTGATCTACTTCAAATGAACCATGTCATCATCAAATATCAGATACGTACCCAGTCCCGTGGTGTGGAAATTGCCAAATGGGTTAGATTCAATGAACTGGTTAAGGAGAACTTCTTCAGGGGTTCTCTCACTTGTATCTTCTTCATCTTCTAACATTTCCATGCAATATCCCTCTTTCCTTGAAAAATAAGTATGTGATGCTATAAAATAAAGGACAACATTGTCTGCTATGTGTTCAGGGTGTAGAGATTTTGAAAGAATCTTCATATGTTTCCCATCCTTAGTTCTCAATATCAAATGGGACTTGTCTATTGCCAAATATCCACCCAGCTTTGTGGTGAAATATCTAGAAAGAGACATCCCAAAGATCGAGGGAATGTTTATTACAACTACTTCTTGCAAGACTGTCTAGCTTGGGCATGAAAAGGGGTTAAGAATAGATCTTTTATCCGACCAACCGTCAGAACCTTCTTTTTGTCTAATTGCATAATTCCTTTTTCCAAAGGCTCATACTTGAGAATTAAGGTGTCAACCACTTTCTTTGGCATGACTATCGTACTGGCTCTTGAATCAATCATATTGTTGTGCAAAATTTTATCCCCCACAATTAATGTTATAAACAAAGGAGTGGGATTTGGATTGCTTACCTCTTTCTCTTTTGCTTCATCCACATCATTTGTATAAGCTACAACCTTCATAATTTGAGGATCTGACGAAGGCTACTTATCTTTACACCAATCACATGGTGGAACTTTGTTTGTCTTCAGTTTTGGCTCTTCATTTTTCAATGCTTATCAAAGCAATGTCTTTTTCTCAAGGATAGATATTAAATCCCATAGAGATACATTGGTAGGTGCCTTCTTCATCTACTCCACCATGTTAAGCATTCCGATCAGCGGGATCTTTGGTCTAAATGGTGGAATCTCTCTCGACTTCAGAGCAAGACAATCCATCGTGAATAGGTTTGATGTCTTATCGGGAAACTTCTTGGGTAACGGTGGAATCAGTTGTTGCTGACTTGGTTGAACAGTTGGTTGAATATTCAGCTAGGGAAATTTTCCTTCTCAAGATGGTGGTTGGTGGGGCTGAGAATAGGGTAGAGCTTGTGGCACGTATTCCTCGGTAAGCCTTCTCTTAGATCTGGTTTTGTATTCTGAGTGTACCTACGGGGTGCTAGTTGTTAGAGCTTCATTCACAAAAAATGCATCTTCTTCTTCCATCCAAGAGAAAAGTGCTTGATTGGGTGCAATGTAATACTCTTGTTCTAAAAACATCCCTTGCATTTGCGCTCTGAATCGAGCATTCTCCATCTCAGAAAACTCATATCCTTCAGCATTTAGTTGGGCACCTTTGTTCCTTTTCTCTGTTATCCTTTGTTGCAAGTTTCCTTTGGGGAAATTATGGGGTATATGACTATCATTGCAAGGAACACACTAGAAATTTTCATCATCCACCAAGTTATTTTGACCTGGTATCAACTCCTTGCTATGGTTGCCCTTGACCGTTTGTACGGTATGGTGACTGGGACTATTTGATTGGTGGAAGTTGCTTGTTGACCTCCTCAACTTGAAGGTCCTCGATATGTACTTTGTTGATTATGTTGATAGAAGGGCCTTCCTCCCTGATAGGTCTAAGTGGTTTGTTTCAGAGGATCCACTTGATGCCGGTTGATGAGAACTAGCTCATTAGAGAAGGACTACATCAAGCTCTTCATATCATTAAGGTTTGCTTCTATAGAGGAAGAACCTGATGTGCTAGGTTGTGTGGTAGGGTATACATACATAAACTAGGGTGGAGCTAAGCTTGATATCTATGTCGTGGAAGTGTTCAAATTAGACTCTTCTCAAAGTGGTGTTCCTATAATTTCTGCAAAAATAAGCATCGGAGGTCATGGCAAAAGCTTTCCCGCATCTATCAAACTATTCTCCATGTGTACTGCCACTTAATAGGCATCAAGTAGGGTATCTCCTCCCATATAATTTATCAGAATCATTATATCTAAATTGATGGCTTTCAAGTAGAATATGAACACCATGGTAGCTTGAGGTCGTGCAGCCATTGGGATGCTCTGCCAAGTTTTTTTAAACCCGATGTTGAAGTCGCTCATAGCTTCTTCCAGGGTCTCTCTTTATGTTAATCAGTTGGTGCAGTAGTGAGGAACGATCTCCTTTCTCTGAAAAGTGTTCAAAAATATTTTCTTTGAGGTTGTCCCACAAGCTGATGGAACCGGAACATAGAGATCTATACCAATCTTGAGCCTTCCCTTTGAAAGAGGCAGCTAGCAATCTCATGGTGATATTTTCCTCTGCAATATTGTGCACCCTACATACTTCTGCTACATCTTGGAGGTGCTCATAAGGGGTTTTAAAGTCCTCCCCAAAGAATTGGGGAATAGCCTTGAGGGCGTTAGTAGGTATGGTGGGCGAGACATCAGGTGGAGTCTATGGCAGTAGCGGACTACCACTATCCCAATTGACAAAGTTTATGGGAGTAGGAGGGGGTACATTGGCCATGGAGAAAAATTTCCTATATATTAGATAAAATGGTATTCTTATTTGGAAAATTTTCCCTCCAGGCAGAGTAGATAAGGCTCTAAAATTCGGACTCTTACTCCTTACTCTACTACTTCTCATAGGCGGTACATAACCTGTGACTCTTCTTCTCCTAGGTACCAAGGATGGTAGGTGGGAGTACTGAAATTTACCCTTCGAAGATTCTCTTGTTTGAACCTTGGGCATGAAACCTCCAGTTTTCTTCCTTTGGTCTAATTTAGAAATATTTTTAACTTCTAATCAAGCCTTCAGAACTGGTCCCACCAAGTGTGCCAAAAAAAGAACTGTTGATCATCAAAGCTTGTGCCTCTCTAATAATCTTATGGGAAATTCAGCAAGTGGGGGACAATATCCGCCTCACTGAATACCTCTAGGATATTTATAGAAAGTCAGCTCTTCTCTAAGTTTAGGAAAAGAGTAGAAAGAAATGTAAATAGAAAAAACATTAAAAGTGGAAATGCGCCAATGCTTTTACAACATTTCAAAACCACTAGTTTCCTTCTATGAGTGATATAATAGACATAGAACACCACATCCCTTCATTGTTGGGAAGAGAACGAATAGCAGAGGATCGATACAAGTACAGATGTAGTCATTTAATCCACCTGTAGGAAGTGCGTATTAAGATATGACCAAACATAGAAGTTCAAGAATTAATAAAAAACATTCAAAAAGCAACATAAACCCTTCCTCTTAATATAGCATATCATGAAGAAATGATAATCCTACAAATAAAAAAGAGAATTCCAATGACATAGTCTAGTTTCTATAGATTATAACTTAATCATATACATAAACAGCATGGAAATCCAATAATCAAACTATTCAGATCAACGAAGACACAGTGTTCTATTCTAGACGAATATATAAAGAAAGAAATATTGACAAAGACCATATCATGCATAGTTTCAAATATTTCCTCAAAATAGCTTGTACTTCAAATATAGATGAACTTTACAAAAAATATTGCATTCCAATCCGATGATAGTTTCATTATATAAAAGACATAACATGCCAGAGTAAAGTAATGTTCTATAAACTTCAAAAGAAAATATTTCTACTAACTGTGAAAACTATGGAATTTTTTTCCAATAGGAAAACTTCAAGAACCCCTCCTTCATGTTTTTGTTCCCAATTTATAGCCACCAGGGAGAAAGAAATGTTGACCTCATCCAAAATTAATGACTAACAGATGTCCACACCTGATAGCTTGGAAATCCGATCCTAGATCTTTTACTAGGTTGATGTAATCCTGCTCATCAATTTTCAACTGCAGCATTAATATCATTTAGATATTTCAACAGGATTACCCCTGGTAATCGCTTGAATCCTAGAAAGACAGTCTAGAAAAGGTCTTGTCGATCAACCAAGTGGCTTTGGCAGCACCAACATACATCCCTTCATTGGACCAAGGCAAAATGCATTATGATGGTCTTTGAATGAAGACTTCCAAGATACAACTCCTCTAGCATGAAGAGATGATGTGTCACACGGGCGCATAATTTCAGATTCATGAAAAGCGGATTCAATAAATCATCTGCCAAGTCAACATGTGGTCTGATGCCCAGCTGAGAAGAAGAGGATTAATAAAACGCGTGTAGCCACCACATGGTGCATTGTACACCTGTCAAAAATACAACCTTTTTGTGCACGGATCTTCCTGAAGAAAAAATAAGCCCGAAAACCAAAAGTAGACCAAGGAAAAAAATTCTTCACACCTTCTACATCACTAATTTTCCTCCTATTGACCATGATGCCTCTCTTTTTGTTCCCTTTGAGTGTGTTTGAAATCTAGAGAACTTAAGATATTTTTAAATGACATTATCAAATGATTCCTATACTCAAGCAGTACTTGTTGTTGACAATCTAAGAAACTTATTAATTTCATACCATAAAGGTATTGAGTTTTTAGAATAGTGGTACACATTTTTGAAATTAATATGATGTCTTACTCATCCATTCTAAGAAACATGGGAGACTCAAAATATAATATCACTAGAACACATTTATCCATATCTATCATAGGGGTTTCAATTTACATGGTGAATGATTCACCTATTACAATGATTTTCTTTTGGTGTTTTTTCTACTATTTTTTTGTTAGATGGACAAGACAACTGATAGGGGGTGAATTATTTGTACATTAAAACACTCACTAACGTTCATATCTTTATTATCCCTTAAACTCTTATCATGCATTAGTAGAATGTAAACATAAGATACAATAATGAAAACACATAAGAACACCAGATTTACATGGAAATACCAAGAAGGGAAAAACCATGGTGAGGATTAGCTCACAATATAAATCAATAACAACACCAAATACAATAGGATCAGTACCCAAAAGAAAGAAGGTCTCACTACCAAAGGACTCACTATCCAAAAGAAAGAAGATAGGAAAAGGGGTGGCTCATTGCTAATTTTAATTGATAACAATGCATTTCTCTTATGTGGAAGGTATAATTCCATTGAATTACAATCAACTCATCCAACAAACTAAAATGTAGACACCTTCTACTCACTGCATCTAGGAGTCATAGGCATTAAATCTCGCACGTAGATCACCACACTTGATCACTTTCACATCTTTTGCATCACACACCTTCTCTACTTAATCCACACATTCACCTTGTGTTTATACCATCCTCAACCTAAAACAATCTCAATTAGGTATGTCTTGAGGAAACGTATGCACCTCAACCATGCAATATCAAATAGGTCAACACCAAACACTTCCACAGTGTAAATATGTGAAGCCAGACCTCGCCATAGCTTAACCAGGACCCAATTCTACACTAATACACTTATCAACACTTCCACAAACAACAATCATCCTCCATAATTAGTGTTGACACACTAGGTTGACCAAACCTGCACTAACACTAACAAGTGATTCCAAACACACCTCTCTAGGTCTGGAAACATCTTGTGGACCACATAGCAATAGTTCACAACATATTAGAATATTCCACATCATCAAAACATTTGTCACTACTACTATGACCACCTAAAAATTAAGAACATATTTTTTATGTGCAACCAAACACACTAGCACAAGCATCCAACACACCAAACAACCTTGCAAAACACCATAAAACATGAAACTTCAAGGGAAGATATATACATGAAATATAATCACATTCCTAGATCTACAAGACAAAAACCTTCACTACAAAGAAATACAGAGAAATCTCATCTCTCCTAGATATCCTGTTTCACCAAAAAAACATAATATCAAACACATATTTCACTATAGAATAGTCGAGAACCTAAAACTATAGATATAGAACCTTTAAAAACCTATAATAATCATATCCAAAACATGTAGGCATATCTTCAACCATGAAGAAATGTGGAGCAAAAATATGAACACCACTTTGTCACATTGAACTCTCTTTTATTCAAATTTTCTCAAAAGCACTTGGAAACCGAGTGAACCAACTGCATCGGAAAACTAATAACATCTTTGCAACACATTTAAATCATCCACAACCCTCTCATCAACTATATATTTTCCAACTATCTCTCCAAACACAAATTTTGCAATTATACTAAAGTAAGACATAAATGACAATACCAACAGCATTGTGTTGACATCAATACCAACAACTCCAGGCTTCCAAACACTCCAATGCTAGGGTTCGACATCATCAACACTAGAAAAATTCCAAAAATCTCCTCATACAAGGGGTTGACATCAATAAAAACACCTAAACAACTCAAGCTTACAAAAATCCCCCCCTTTGTCATTGATGGCAACCTCGGTTCTAAAAAACCATCAAAAACAAAAGCAACCAACAGCCAATAGAAACAAGAAGAACTCCCTCTAACTAGGGATTTTCTCATTCTTTATATTCTCATGCTCCTAAAATCTCTCTCCCAGCACTCTCTTCTACACTATTCAACCAACTCTCTCCCAAGCAACTCTAGCTCTCTCCTGTAATACTCTTCTTAACTATGGCTTTTCAACCAACTCTCTCCCCCTTTAACATCAATGGTAAAGGGCCATAGATGTTGAATGCACAATAAAACTAAGAGGGGGGTTAATCAATTATACATTAAAACTTCAAAACCCTTATAAACATTCAAATCCACATCAACTTAATTAACCCTTAATAGATGTTAAACATGAAAGAACATAATAGAAATTGAAATACATCAATACGATGCACAATAGAACACTAGATTTATGTGGAAAACCCAAGAAGGGAAAAAACATAGTGTGGATTAGCTCACAATATAAAGTAATATCATTGAATGCAATGGGCTCACAATCAGAGGGCTCACTGCCAAAGGCTCATTGTTGGATTATAGAAAGGAAAAAGAAGAGTGTTACATTGAGAAATTAGTATCAATGCAACATAAAATTTCACCACGGCATCACCAGCACATTTGTAGCTTTACTAAAAATTATAGACACCTTTTGCTCACTGCTTCCAATAGTCTAGCACATTGAAGGTCACACTACACTTCACAAATTCGCACTTCACAACTCTACAATTTATATCACACTCTCTACACATCCATCCCTCATAAACACAACTCATATTTCTACCATCTTCAACCTTGAAAACATTCTCCAAGGTTGGCTATGCACCTCAACCATGAAAATTCAAATTAGGTTGACACTAAAATATTCTCATGGTGGAAAGGAATGAAGAAGGACCACAATACTCCTTAACTCGGACCTAAATATTCTCAAACACACCACACCACACTTCACAAAAAATGAATTATATCTATAATAAGTGTAAACACCCAAGCTCAACCGAACCTATGTAAACACCTTTAATATTTTAAGTACATGCTTCCTTTGATTCAAATATGACTCACGGAAAACAAATATCACTTGAACACAATATGAAATATTCCACAAACACTCTGAAATCCAACAAACTCCTTCATAAAAAATTTCACTTGAAGAATGTACACACCCAGTACACTCAGATAATCTTCCACACATTGTAACACAAGAAATCATCTTGTAGAGCACAAAACCACAAACAACTTCAACTAAAGATAGATACAAGAAATATCAACACACTTCCATATTTACTAGACCAAAACCCAAACTATGGAGAAATGTGGAGAAAAACCATTCTCTTAGACACCACTACAACACACAATTCATGCATTGGTGAACACAATTTTCTCTACACAATGATCCAAACCATGAAATTCTAGATATAACACCTTTGAACACTTCTGACCAACATATCCAAACTACAAAAGTAGATCTTTGGCATTAAAGAAATGTGAATTAAAACCAGAACACTTTTCTATAATATAGAACACTTCTTCAACACAATGTTTCTTCTTTTATTCAAATTTTCTTAAAATCACTCAAAAACCAAGCACTAGAGACAAGTTATCCTCACCTACAACACTTCCTCATCACCATTAGAACAGCTGCAACATAATTATACATCCATAAATAGAATCTTATCAAAGAAACACAAGAGGTTGACACTAGTAAAAATTACTAATGACAACATAATGCAACTAATCAAAGCATCACCACAAGAAATATTCCCATATACCTATTGACATCAATGATAACACATAAGCTTGTTAACATTAATGACAACACCAAATCAACATCAACTTCTCATTCTTGCAACAAACTCCCCCTTTATCATTGATGGAAACACTTGATATGAAAAACCACCAATAACAAACAAACAACAACTTTGATCATCAAAACACTACTCCATACAAACACTTAACTCTTTTCCTTTCTCACATTATTCTTTCTCTCCCTTTTTAACTAGATTTATTCACCTTATTCTCTCCCCCTTAGTAAATTTTATTTTTCACATAACTTTCTCTCCCCCTTTGATATCAATGGAAAATGGCAACACATTTGCATCTCTCCCCCATTGATATCAAACATACTTTTACCTGCTCACCACTACTCTACAACATCCTTTTCCTTTGCTGCTCTAAATATTCCCCCATCAGAGTACACAACAAAATGCTCACTCCCCCTGATTGCAACAACCAATAATGTTACTACTTTCTCCCCTAAGAGGTAGCCACCAACATCAGTCCAAAATAAAGAATGAATCTTGAGATCTACTAGGTTGATGCATATCCTTATGCATCTAGTCTAAAGGAGGGGGAATGACCCCTAACTTCTCCTAGAGATACTCAAAAGTATTCTTAGTAAGAGCAATAGTAAATATACCAGCAACCTAATCTTTTGTAGGCACATATTCCATCTTCACCTCACTCTCTACAACCTTTTCTCTCAAAAAGTGATATCAGATTGAAATATGCTTTGTCCTTGAATGTATTATTGGATTATTTGAAATATTGATAGTATTTGTTTTATCATAGAATATAGAAACTGGTTCATCATATACCATTCTAATATCCTTCAAGGTTTGCCTCATCCACAACACTTGTGTGTAGCATGACGCTGCAACAATGTATTATGCCTTTGTAGTAGATAATGACACTAAATCTTACTTTTTTCTTGGCCAAGACACCAATCTATTTCCAAGAAAGCATGCACCACCACTTGTACTTTTTCCATCATCCACATAACCTCCCCAATTTGCATCTATATAAGCACTCAGAGAAGAATCAATAACTTTAAGATACCACAAGCCATATTTTGGAGTGCCCTTTAAGTATTTGAATATTCTTTTTACTACTGCAACATGTGACTCTTTGGGATCTTCTTGAAATTTAGCCACAAGATAAATACATGTATGATATTTGGTATAGTAGCAGTTAGATATAGCAGTCCTCCAATCATTGATCTATACTTTCTTTGATTAGACTTAGGAGATTCATCATTCTTAATCAAATTGCAGCTAGTAACCATAGGGGTACATACTAGTTTAAAATATTTCATTCCAAATTTCTCCAACATTTCCTTAACATACTTTGATTGTGCAATGAATATCCCTTTCTTTATCTAATTGATTTGTAGTCCAAAGAATAAATTC
This sequence comes from Sequoiadendron giganteum, assembly GCA_007115665.2. Classification (NCBI taxonomy): domain Eukaryota; kingdom Viridiplantae; phylum Streptophyta; class Pinopsida; order Cupressales; family Cupressaceae; genus Sequoiadendron; species Sequoiadendron giganteum. The sequence continues at coordinate 370,925,081 of CM021106.1, forward strand.
ATCTCCCCAAACATAAACATCTCAAATTCTTTATTCATCTCTTCTACAAATCTCTTACACATTGCTTCATTACCTCCAAATATTATGACATCAACATACACAACCACAATCAAGATTTGATCTTTTTCAACTTTGAAGTAGATATTACTATCTATCGTACCTTTATTGAATCCTTGTTGCAATAAATACTTGTCCAATCTATCATACCAAGCTCTGGGAGCTTTCTTAAGTCCATAAAGTGCCTTCTTCAATCTACAAACCATATCTGGTTTGTCCAATAACTAAAATCCTTTTGATTGTTCAATGTATGCCTCTTTTTCCAACTCACCATTCAAGAAAGTAGACTTCACATTCATTTGATTTAATTTAAAATATTTATGTGCTCCAAAAGCCAAAAACATCTTGATAGCTTCCATTCTTTTCATCAAACAAACTATTTCCTCAAAATCTATTCCTTCTAATCGTGAGTAGCCTATACACACAATCCTTTCTTTTTTTCGCACCACTTCTCCATTCTCATTTAGTTTGTTCCAAAACACCCACTTAGTTCCAATCACATTCTTATTTTTTGGTCTTGGGACAAGTTCCTAAGTTTGACTCTTCTCAATTTGCATTAATTCTTCTTCCATACCCTTGATCCAATATTCATCTTTGCATTATTCAATCACTGTTCTAGTTTGAAATTTTTATAGTAAACATAGGTTTACTTGTTCTTTTAGCATAGCATCCTTTCTTTTGTCAATATACCTTTTTATTTTATCACCAATGATTTGATTTTCAAAATTATTTTTCTACACATACATAGGGGTTTTAGGAACTTCTTCAAGAGCTTCTTCCTCTTCAACCTATACTTCAATTTCCTTACCTTCATCCTTCTCTTCTTCTCTACAAGATGACTCATCTAATTAATTTCCATCTATCATTACTAAATTTCTATGTAAGTCTTCATCTACTTTAATATTTTCACTTTCAACAATCCTTCTCAGCCTCTTATTGTAACACTAGTAAGCTTTTCATTTATAGAGTATCCAAGAAAGATACCTTCATCAAATCTTGTATCAAATTTTCCTAAGATTTCTTCATCTCTCCTGATATAACATTTGCTTCCAAATATTCTAAAATATTTAACAGTGGGAATCCTTCCATACCATAACTCATAGGGATTTTTTGAACTATTTTCTCGTGCTTGTACTCTATTAAGTATGTAGACTACAGTGTAAATTTCTTCTCTCTAGTAAACTTATAGTAGGTTTTCTTATTTCATCATAGATCTTGCAGCTTCCTGAATAGTCCTATTCTTCCTTTCAACCACTCCATTTTACTGAGGAGCCCTAGGGGCTGACAAATGCCTCTTTATCCCTTGATCTTCACAAAAGGTGTTAAAATCATTGGAGGTGAAATCTCCACCTCTATCAGACCTCAAAAATTTGATTTTTATATCCATTTCATTCTCAACCATAGCTTTGAATTCCTTAAACTTATCTGAGCTTATGATTTTTCTTTGAGAAAAGTAACCCAATTCGTTCTAGAATAATCATCAATTAATAGCATGCAATACCTATCACCTTGAAAACTTCTTTTTCTTATAGGTCCACAAATATTTGTATGCACCAACTCCAAAGGACCAATAGAATATTTTTCTTTGACTTTTAAACTCTTTCTAGCTTGCTTCCCAATTTGACATTCCTTACAAAGAGCATTGATAGGGATTTTAATCTTTTGCAAATATCTCACAACTTGAATTGAACTTATCCTCAATAGAATATTAAAATTAATGTGACACATTCTTCTATTCCATATCTAACTTTCATTAATCTAAGTCATAAATCACATACCATTAGCACCTTTGAACTGATAAATATTACCAAAAGTTCTTCCAGCAACAATTATAGTTTCAGATCCTTTTGCAATCTCACAACCATTATCCTAAAACACAAGATTATATAGTTTGCTACATATTTTTCCTATACTAAAAATATTATTCCATAGACCTTTAACATATAATACATCATTTGTATTATGCTTGCCATAAAAATTGATTGAACCTTTTCCACATACCCTAACAGATGTATCATCACCAAACTTGACTAAACTGCCTTCAAAATTTTAAGCTTAACAAACTTAGTTGAATCATTGTAGTTCATTCTATATTTGGTCAAGGGAAGGTTGTAATTCAATCCTTTATATTGTCCAAATCCATCAAACCCCCACAAACAAACAATCCACAACCCCCCTTCTTTTAATGAAATTAGGAAAAGGTGACAAACCTCAAAAAGCTACAAATCCTTCCTTAGGTTTCCCTTTTACAATATTTCATGGGGTTTCCACTTAATATTTATAAGTTTGAGGATTATCCTATCTACCTTCCCTTTTATTTCTTAGAGTTTGAATCATAGGGTTTATTTGAGGTGTAATTTGAGGTGAACCACAATTTATATTTTTTTCACTAGGATTTGTTTTTTCATATCTAGTATAGTCATTTCTAAAGTTATTCTAGTATTTATAACCTTATTATCAATTGAATCATCTAATGTGTATTGATGAAAATATTTACAAGTACTTCTACCTAAAATACCTAATTTTTTCAATATTTCTTGAACTGTGCAAAGCAGACTTATCTTTTTATCTTTACAATGTTCTTTTTGCCTTCTTGCATTGGTAGAACTAACTTCAAGCATTTCCTAACCTTTGGATCATTGATATTTTCCATTTTTTATAGTTTGATAAAAACTTTTGGATCTTCCTTGACAAATTTTCCATTCCTTGAAGGAGAGGAAAATTAATATTAGCAAACTTTTGATTTCAAAATAAAAATATTTCCTCATTGTATCATGATTATCAAGTAACATGGGTCTTTGAAATGATTATTGACTTATGTTTTCCCCAACAAAGACACCAATTTTTTGGTGATCTAAGTTGTAGGCCCCAAATCCTTAAGACTTGACAATCTTCCAAGTGTCAAGGGTGTCAAACTTGAGAAAATTACCACAAACTTATCTTCAAGTTGGATAGCTAAGAACTAATGATTGAAGTGGGAAAGATCTTCACTTTTGTCTCTACAAGACCAATGGGGGTTCTCCCTAAGGTGTCAAAGTGATTATTAAAACACTAAACTCTACCTTAGAGAAAACTATAGCCACTACATAGTGTATCCCAATTCTTATATGAAAATATACCTATATCTTAGTTTGGACATGTAAGGATAAGCACCTTATTAACAAATAATCTACCATATGAATATTTGAGAATGTTTTTATGAAACACTTGTCATCACATTGATTAGCACCCGAGTGAAAATTCGAGAGGCTCATCAATCCCATGAAACATTGGAATACTTTCAAGTTGTGGGTACCCTATATGAAAGTAAACCTTTGGATTATAGGTCGGCTTCATTTTTTTATTTTTCTGATTATTTAATGTAACTAGATGGAAAAGGGAAGAATGTGCTGAAATGAATGAACAACTTAAATTAAAATTGTGGGAGATGCACCTAAATGACGAAAGAACATGCAGTTGGATTCACAATTATACCTCTTACAATTTGTCTTCACAACTCAGACTAAACAGCTGAACCACATAAGTGCTTCATAAAAAGGCTTGTAACTCAATACTTTATGAAGGAAATAATACTTCCACATCTTAAAGGTCAAGACATAACTATGGCATAATTTATTACATGTGATTAAACCAAATTCTGTGTACAAACTTCCATTATTGAGATCTAAATTTTAAGGTTTCCGACTCAAAACAAAATAAATTTACATCAAATCATTATTAGAAGCAAAACACCTGAATGTGAGAAGGTAGACAATCAACTTCAATAAGAAATAATGAAGGAAACTCTACTAAAACAAACTTAAGTAACCTATAAAACTTTGCTCTATAACATTAACTATATTAAAATGAGTTACAAGATCTCTCTTTTCAAAGTGCAAAGGCAAATCAAACCAAGAATGAAGGAAAAAGGACTAAGTATTTTTCCATATATACAATAGAGGCATGAATAAAGCATCCAAGAGGTGAAACTCCATGTGATCTAGAAGTGAGAAAAAGCAACATGCTTCTCACGAGCAAGAACAAAAATGCCTAAAAAAGAGGCCCTCCAATTCTATAAATTGAGCTCAAACAGCAAATAACTTCGTCCCATACCATGCATGACTGAAGTGTGACTTAAAATAGCTCCTAAGTCCATGGAGGTGGCACTAAAAGTGAAATAAAAGTAAAAAAAATCATCCTCTCAAGAAAACATGAAAATCCCAAAAAATATGGTTTATAACTCCCTCAAATCGAGCTAAAATAGCTCCAAACTACTCTCCTCTAAAATTTTGACCAAAAGGTGAACCAAACTCTCCAAATTTAGCCAAAAAGCATGCAAAGAACTCCAAAATCTTCAGTTAACTCTCTCCTCCAAATTTGAATGATCTTTTATATGTGAGCAAGAAATAAAGTAATTAGGACAATTACTTTACTATGAGTTATAATTTGTCTTATCTTCTTTATTTTAGAACTTGTGACAAAATAAAGTAATTTATAAGCACATTACTTTATTATTCGTTTACGTTTATATAGTTGCAAAATCATGCAAATTCGAATGTATAAGAACAGCTTGTTTCACCATAGGCTCCATTAGCTATTAGGTTTTTTTTTTGACTTGCAAAGTCAATACCCCAGAGTGATGATAAGAATGAGATGATTTATTTAAAACAATGATTAAAAATCCCAATCATTTGAACTTGGCAAGGTAAAAGCTCGATAACCCTAATCATCATTTCACTTGACTTTCTTGAGAAACTTCGAGAGAAAATCTCTTTGCATCAGTAGCCATGAGGTAGGGTTTGCAGCTGATTCTCTGGCATCGATTTCTCATTCTCCTTTGTTCAAGCCTCTCCTACATACTCACAAGTAAGAAAAATGAAAAAAAGAATTGTATTTCTTTTAGTTTGCAAGCAAGGCTTATGAGATTTGACTACGTCCATGACTTAATTTAATGCATCTTGAAAGATTGCTACAGGAAATCTATAGGTGAATATTTTCTTTTGTTGAATATGTAGAAACCCCTTCAAAAATTTCACTTGGAATGCCTTTTTGGCCTTGCTAGTCGTGGCCAATTATAAATTTTGATGTCTTTTTTGTCTTGTTTATCTCTGTTGACCTTGTCTATTCTGGGGCTGCCATGAGAGAGCCTTTAACTAAAATTTTGGAGGCATTTTCTGGGAAAGAATCCGTGGACTTTGAAAGAATTTTTCATAAATAAAAAATGAGGTACGCTCTTTGAATCTTACATTTCCTATTCATTTCCTACCAATATCATGTTTGATTCAAGTTTGAGTAACTACAAAATGAAAGAATCTTTTGTTTTTGACATGATTCTTCATACCCTATAGCCACGGCTTGCATTTTCTCCATCTGGGTCTCCCCCATTTTGAATGAGCTTAAGGATTTTTTACCTTTATATATGTGACCCAAAGTAAGTAATGATATTCAATGTCTTGAATGAAATAAATAAATTGTTGACCCATGAAGGGTCATGGCTTCTATTATGCATTTTACATTTTTGGGTCTATATTTTACATCTTTCGAGTGTCTTTTACTTGCATACCTTCTCAAAATCCTTCAGGGTGATATTCTCCAAACACGCTTTTCATGCAGAAATGCTTACTACTCTTGTAGTTTATTGTCTTCTCTTTTAATGACTAATTTGAGAGTCTTCTTCATACTCATTACTCACTTTGAGAGAAACTTATAATTTGATATGCATATGCAATGTCATCTTGCAAACAATGCATATTACCTTTGAATGGCTCAGACAAGGATGTAGGAAAATTTGAAATATCTAAATTCTTTTATTTCTCATATAATCTTGTACAACTCCAAATTCTAATGCCTCATTACTTGATTTTTATCCACCTCTTAGTGATTTTTCTCAATCTCTTTCATGTAAAGTTTTATACTTTTCTTTCCTAAAGACTCCTTTACTTGATGCTTGTATGAAAGAAACTTATTGATGATTTGTACTACCCCTATTTAAGTTGTTTGCTCATTATGTATATTTTTAATGATGGTTGGATGCTTTCCCTCTTGTGGTCTACATTCCCATACATATATCTTTGCTTGAACACTGTACCATGTGATTCTTGACCTTGTTGTGTTTTCAATCCATTGCATTCATTCCTTTGTATCATGTAGCTTGTTTACAATGCCTGAATTAAGAAAATAAAAGTACCTACAAGTGTTATGATATTCATTTTCCAGTATATTGTAGCTTACTTTAAATTTCAAAAAAATACATGAAGCATTGTCTATCTTCATAAAGAAAAACCAGAACACGATGGTTTATGTTTCCACTTTTGTTGTTGTTCTATTATGAATATGATTCTTTGTTGCCCTTGAGCTTTCAGATATTTAGAAACTATTCTTCATGATAGCTCTTGAGATAAAGACTATGGAGCGAGTATTAGTATAGTAGGAAGCTGATATATAAGATGAGGAATTGTAAATATATGCACACAAAATTTATTGCTACACCTTTCCCTTCTTGTGTCTCATTTAATATATCTTTCATTTAATCCATGAAATGTGTTAGATCCTTTACTTCAACGATAAATTTTATCTTTGAATATGGACTTTCCTTTTCTTTTGATTTGACTGTATTTCCATGATGCATCATTGTGGCATGGACTTGAGAGAATATCATAATTCTTTTATTATTTACATATGAACATGGTAACTGTGATTGCTTTGATTTTACACAATGCTTATGTCATTGCTATGTGTTGGGCTCAACCCTTGTAGGAGCCACATTTTCCACCACAAATAACCTTTGAGTAATATCTAAATTATATGATTGTACCTGTACTTGCACATTCAACAAACATGTTAAATAAAAAGAAAATGAATATAGAGCTTCTCATGATGTTTCCTCTTTTGTTCCCTCCAATACTACTTTTTCTAAACTTGATCATGTGATGAATGCCTGATAGGGTGTAAATTATATTTCTGTTGGTAATGTGGACATGAGGAAAATAGTGATTTTCCATTGCTCTAACACCACATTTTAACAATTTTGCAAGTGCCTCTAGAACTGGAGTGAGAGATGTACCAACTGGAGCTGAATGCTTGAATACACCACATAACTAAAATGATGATTCGTCATTCCAGACAATGATGAATCACTCATTTCCTTATGTTTCTATTATCTTTAGTTGTATAGTGTACATCTCTTTTTTTCATTCACCATATTCTTATAGTATATCTCAGTTACTCCCACGACTTGTGTGGGACTTCATGTTTTTATAATATGAAAAATACAACATTTCTTATGCAAATGTATAATATTCTTTGAAATTTATTTACATAAAAAAACTGAAACTCACTTGTAATAAATATTTTTCACAATAATGGATACTTAACTGATAAAATATGTACTTGGTGTACGTTTAAGTGAATTTTAAATTTAGCTCTACTTATTTTGAGCTATAGAAAAAATAGGTAACAATTTGGTGACCTCTACATATTGCTTTCCTTCTAGGCACCATTAGAATAGTTGCCTTGATAATCCATTGGGAATGGAGTCTATTTTTGCCCTATTTTGACTCAGAAAACTTGTAACTTAGCGACTGAAACCAAACAACAGCAAACAAAACTGAACGAAACTAATCATGACTTTGCTTAAGATGGAGTCAAAAAATAGGTGCAACATCTGCACTTATTGAAAGCAAGAAGTACTTAAATGAAGTGTACCATGAGGCACTTATTGAAAGAAAAACTAAAACTAAAACTACTCTACTATGTACATCAGCAAACGATGTTCTTTAATAGCATTGCTTGAGGTGAATCTCATTGACAGGGATTGGTAACACCTTTCCATCCATCCTTGAGAATTGGAATGGATTATGTTTTTTGCATTCAGTGATAATGTATGGGCCATCCCACATGGAATCAAACTTTGTGTGTTTACTAGGTCTGCTCTTGAGCTCATCCCATTTGAATACCAAATCCCCCTCTTTGAAAATCCTTGGAGTTTCTTTTCTTTCAAATGTTCTCTTCATTTGAGCCTGATGGATTTCTAGATTTCTTAATGTTTCCTTCCTTATTGTTTCCAGCTCCATTAGCTATGCGAGCCTAATTTCCATAGGTTCTTCATTAAGAATATCTAGTTCTTTGATCATATTCAGGGTAGGAAGCTCAATCGAGACAGGAATCTTAGCTTATTTGTCGTATGTCAACATGTAAGGTGAATTACCTATTGCTCTCTTAGGTGTCACCCTATTAGCCCAAAGGGAAAGTTTTAGCTTCTCGTGTCAGGTTCTCTGATTATCCTGGATTGTCTTCTTGATTATTTTAATCAGATTCTTGTTAGTGGATTCCACCTAGCCATTACCTTGAGGGTAATAATTTGAAGTATTCAGATAAATGTTGTGCTTTACTGACCAATTTGAAACTTTCAAACCTATGAATTCCAAAGTATTATCTAAAATGATTGAATCTGGTGTACCAAACTTGGAGACCAGATCTTGATAAAAATTCAAGACAAATGTTTCCTTTGCATCCTTTAATGCAACTACTTCAGTCCTCTTCATAAAGTAGTTTGGTTTTATTAATATCCACTTATGTCCAACACTTGAAGGTGGATTGATGGGACCAATGAAATCAAGTCCCCACTTACCAAAGGGCTGCTCCACTTTCAAATTGGATGAAGAGGCAGAGTTGAAAGCTTCTAGTTTCCTACAAACATTGCACATTTGTTGCACTTTTTGACTGAGGTATGGGAATCCTTAAATAAATCAGGCCAATAGTAATCGTCTCTCATTATCTTTAGGGTTGTGGTTCTCGGTGCAAAGTGGCCTCTAGTTGGCCCATCATGAAACTCTTAGAGAACTTTCTAAATCTGTTTTGGCTCCATACATCTGAGAAAAACACCATTATAATCCTTCTTGTATAGAATCCCATCAATTAAAACATAGGGGATTACTTGAAGTCTATAATATCTTCATTTTGACCTATCCAAACCTTTAGAATAGTCACCTGTATGCAAATAATGGATCATCTATTGTATCCAGTTTGCTGAAATAACTAGAGCAGCAACCTATTCTTCATTTTTGAAGGTTGTTACATCCCTCACATTGAGACTATATTTTTGGTTATGTATTTTGAATGCAATGTTAGTTGCAAGTAACTACTTTCATGTGATTATGACATGGGAGAATGCAATAGTTCATTTATTGTAACTGTAATGTTAACAAACTTTTTATTTTTCCAGTGAATTTATGGTTCATGAGAAGTTGAATGAGATCATGAGATTAAATTTAAATGCATATTATAAGTATAAACGTTGAGAATGATCTAACCATAATCCATTTTAGTGGATGCAGGATTGCCAACGCCACGAGAGAAAGGGAAATATCATCAGGGAGAGGTCGTGGTTAACAATGGATCAATTTTATCATCAAACCTTGAGTCAGTGTAAGACAGTGTATCGAAGTAGTAACTTGGTCAACATTAATTATTGTTATGCAAGTCAATTTTAAATAATTATATATATATATAAATATTATTAATCACCTTTTAAGGAGATTTCAAAAGATTTATAAATATTAAATTAAAATAATAGATATAAATAAAATATTAAATAATAATATCCTCTTGTAAGTTAAGCGAAGTAATTATTGATATATAAATATACTTTTGCAATGGCTAGTTAATATTAAAATTAATAATAAAAGAATAAAAAAATTTTGTGGCAAAAGAAAAAGAGAAGGGAAGTCATCGACGATTTCTTGGAGGGTAGAGGTAATTGCACCATAATCTCATCGTACTCTAATTTAACCTAATTTGAAGAATACTTAATTGATTATGTCGCTTAGTATGTATGAGCTCAAAGACAACAACCTCTGTCTAGAGAAGGCAGTCAGTTCTAAAAGAAGTGATAGGAATTCAGCCAATCTCACTCTATTTAAATGAATGTTTATTGGTATCTGCATAAACTTGAAATAAGTCTAAATTAGTGGAATCTGAGGGAAACAAACTGAATTTCCATTCAATCTTAATCTAATCAGCAAACTAAGTATTTACCCAGCTTTCATTCTTGTTGTTGTTTAGAGTTCTTCTGTATATATATATATATATATATATATTATTTGGTTAAGATCCAACCTCAAATTAAGAGAGAAATGGTTAACAACTTGTCATGGTGAAATAAACCTTGAGTTGGGATTAACTTGAGCAAAGAAAAGGTAAAATGTTTATCCCTTGAAGTAAGAAAGAATTTTCTTATAAATGCCTGAAAGGAAATTTGGGTCTAAGCTTTTAAAACTTCTCATCTTTGTAATCTTGAAAGAACTATGTCGATTGGAATCCCGGCTTGCAAGATGAATCTTGGAAATATGTATTATCATAAATATAGAAATATGAATATTAAATTTTGAAATAAAACCATGTTCTTCATTGCAATGTGAGACCATTAACCTGATGAAACTTTCTTTAAGGTTAAGTTTATCTCCTTCCTCTTCATGTGTTAAGAAAACTGAATGGTTTTAAAAGATATGATTTGACATTGAGCTTGGATATTAATCTATTGTACCTTGGTTCTTGAAGGAAGATTGGAACTCAAGATATTGTAATATAAAACATTGAATATTTTTTTGTTGAATAAGACTCCTTAATCTCTCCTCTTAAATGTGAGAACAATAGATTATTGTTACTCAGATGGGATAATTTATGAGATGAGTCCCTCTCCTTCTAAAAATGATATCAGCATAATCCTTAAACAAGATGTGAATCCAAACTCAACTCTTGTAATGTTAAACCTTAAGGTTAAGACTTAATCTCAAACTAAGAGTAGGACAATATCCAAATGAGATAAGATTGATTAAAAACTTGATTTGAGAATTATCATGTCGAGCAAGGGTGAGAATTTTGATGGCATAGTAGTGCCAAAGATATCGGTACAGGAGTGCTAGTAATATTAAAACCCTTGGCCAAGGTACAATGCTAGATTCAGCATCTGTCAGCTATCAAAAACCAGATATACCATTGATCAGAGTGGCCTTTCTAGTTGGGAGGTACCCTTAGTAAGGTTGATCAGGAGGTATAGGTCCTTGACACTGGGCTCAAAGGCATGATGATAATTTGATCCATGTTGATTACCCTCATTAAGGGCAGGTTCTTCAGTTGAAGAAAACTCAGGAGACCAATAGGTCTTGGTTGGACGGTAAAGCCCCTGATGATAATTCTCTTTCCCTCATTGATAAAGAAGCCTAAGTATAATAGCATGATGATGATGTCAAATGTATTTCTTCCTCACTCGTAAATCTAGGTACATGCAATGCTAATTAAAGTTTACTTTCTTTTATGCAATGAATTTTATTCTTTATGTTTAATGTACGTTGTAATATTTTGCAGTTAAATAGTTTGACAGTTATTTAGTTTTTGATCTTCCGTGAGACAATTGGTGGAAACAGATAGATCTTACATTTTAGATGAAACTCAAAATTTAGTTGTGTTTTGAATTAGTTGGAAACATATTGGAAACCCTAGTTTCAAAATCAATTTCGTTGTAATTCAGCTGAAATTTAGTTGATGGTTGAATTTTTTTTAAACTGTAGACCAGATGGGTTGTTTCAAAGGTTGTCTCAACTAGTTGATTAGCTATTTTGACATTTTTTGAGTTTCCAGCAAGCTGCTCACAAAGGCCCTTGGATCTAATGAGCTTGGTGACCTTAATCTCAATGTCGTACTCCATCACTTTCATGATCAAGCCTGCTCTCTTATCGTTGATGTCTTTGCTGAGTAGAAAATCCTTCACTGTTGAGTGAGCAACCATTAGTTGTATTCTTTTATTTGACAACATAGGCCTAAATTTCTTAAGGCTCTTTATTACAGCTAATACATGTTTCTCTACAAATGAATATCTAGCTTTCTAATCATGCATAACTTGACTAAACAAAGCTACAGGCTACTCTAAATCCTCATTATTTTGCTGACAGAGCATGGCTAATATGGTGTCAATTCCCCCAAATGCATACAATATGAAATCCTTATCATAATTTAGGTTAATAAGAGTAGGGGTTTCTGCAAGTACCTCTTTAATTTTCTCAAATCTACTCTTACCTTCCTTTGTCTAGCTAAAAGGAATGTTCTTCTTCAACATGGTTGTGAGAGGTTGCAACAAAGCTGCAATGTTAGGAATAAATATTTTAACAAAGTTAATCCTGCCTAGAAAACTTTACAAACCTTTTTATGTCCAGGTAGTGGTAAAGCTAATGTGCCTACAATTCTTTTTGCGTCAATGGTCATTTCGTGCTTTGACACAATATGGCCTAGAATCTTTCCTTCATGAACTCCAATATTACTCTTTTGGGGATTTAATGACACCCCAAACTCCCTGCATCTTTCAAAGATCTACCTCAAATGAATAAAGTGTTCATCAACCTTATTTGAAAACATAGTGATATCATCTAGGTACACAAGCACAAACTTGTTGATAAGGCCTTGAAAGGTCATATGCATCGCTCTTTCAAATGTTGTCCCCACATTTGATAATCCGAAGGGCATATTTTTGTAGGCCATAGTACCCCACTTGATGGTAAAGGTTGTCTTGTACTGGTCTTACTCTTTAACCAAGATCTAGTTATATCTCGAATAACCATCCAACAATGAGAACCTTTTTGAACCTAAAACAACCTGTAGTATCTGCTCCATTGAAGGTAATGGATAGTGATCTTTGAGTGAGGCTCTCTTTAGATCACAAAAATACACACACAACATTATCTCTTAGTTCTTCTTTCTGATAGGAACCAAGTTGGAAACCCAAGAGGTGTGCTTTATTGGAAAGATAATGTCACCTTCAACCATCTTATTAAACTCATTCTTCATCAAATGTTCCAGCTTAGGATTTAGTGGCCTCTACTTTTTTCTTACTAGTTTCGCATTAGATTCTAGCTCAATTGTGTCTTGAGTCAACTTGGGGTTAAAACCCTTTAGATCTCCATACTCCCAAGTGAATACGTCATTGAATTCTTGGAACAACAAGATGAAGGATTTTTTTTATTCTTTGGTACAGATTTTTCCAAGCTTGAGAAGATTATCTCTAAACATTTCAATCAGTTCATAATGCTCCTCCTTCACTGTAATGCTGGATTTTTCTTTTCTAATGTGAGCATCAGTGTCGAAGATTGATTCAAGGGTAACTAACCCCTTAGTTAGCTTATTAGATTTTAACTAGAGAATTTGGTCACCATATTGTTGTTCAATTTTTTGTTGATTATTACCAGAAAACTCTGCTTCTTCGATCAAAAAATTAATGATTTGTTGATCGCTATCAAAAAAATTCCAACTAACAGTACTATCAGGTACAGATGGTCTCACTATCACCTTAACATATTGTTGTACCTCAATGTTATGTATATCAGTAGGTATATCATATTGTGAACCTATGGTAGCTAATCTATTTGCTTCTCTATTCTGATTTCTAGGAATAGACAACAAATTAAAAGCATCAAAACTTTCAATTGAGTTCCAAACTCTATGCTTGTACAACTTAAGAAAATCATTTTTAGGTACACTCTGATTTCTTACTTGATTTGCTATTAATTTTAAGTCACCATAAGCTTGCAAACATTTAATACCCCTTTTCTTGGCCCACTCTAGGCCATGAATCAGTGCATCATACTCAACAACATTGTTGGTACAGCTGAAAGCAAAATGAAGTGTTGAATAGTATCTCTCTCCTTTAGGTGAAATGAGCATTTCTCCTCCACCATCACCTATCTTACTCCATAAACCATCAAAAAATAGCTTCCAAAGTTGGTTATCCTGATGATCAGGTTGTACTTAATCTTTAACCAAGTTTGGTATTATCACATTAGGCTCCTGAATCACATAAACACCCAAACCTACCTCATGCATTTGAGTGAAAGGATCAGTCTCATGATCTTTGGCTGACCATTCATCAAGATTAATGATAGTTATGCACCCAATTGGTGTGCTAGAGTCTAGGCTCATGGATTGATCCTCTTGATCATGGACAACTAGGTTGGCATTTATAGCACTAGGTACATATGGCTCTATATGATCTTTAGCCCGAACTTCTAATTTAATGACCACTTTTGTACCATATCTAGTTCTAAAGAACATATGAGACTAGTCAAAAGATATATATCCCCCTAAATTAGCAATGAAATATCTTGAGAGGTATATGCCAAAGAAAGGTGGTAAGTCTATTACATATATATCTTGTGAAATTGAGAAATTTGGGAAAGCATGGAGGGTAAGAGGTAGATTCTTAATCATCCTAATAGAATATATGGTTGTACCATCTAATTGAATGACCCATTTTGAAAGAGGCTCATATTCCAAACCTAACTTGTCTGCTAAAATTGTAGGCATTACAAAACTACTTGCACCAAAATCTATCATACAATTGTGCACTAGAATGTCACCAATGATCAGAGTGATGTAAAAGGGTGGTGGCTTCACCTCTTGAGTTGGTTGTTCTTTCTTATTCTTTGAACTATTTACAAGAACTCTAGGTTGCTCTTTCATGGACTCGTCAGAAATTGTTATCTTAGATAAAGCCTCCAATAGACTTTCTTTATGTCCAGGAAGATGTAAAGCATCTAGCATAGTCATGCTAATAGTGGTTTTTTCCAAATGATCAATAATATTGAATGTTGTGGTACTAACCTTTTGCTACACTTTTGGACCAATGGGCTCTTATTGTGATGTCTGAGGCTGAGATTGAGTCCTTTGTTGTTCCTTTGTTGGCACAGCCTACTATCTTGGCAAGATTTGAATATTTTGAGTTGTTGGAGGCTAATCTTTCTGCTGAACAATTTATTATTTATCCTTTTTAGCTTGTTGTACGTTAGGAACAGCTTGTTGTCTCAAGTCAACAACTATCTCTTTTTTACCTTTTATTGGTTGTAATCGAGGTATCTGACTGATTCTTCCCTTGTGCATGATTAACTCCACAAAATTCATTACCTTGTTAGTTCATCATGGTAATTTCAAGATCATTTTGTTGTGTTTGATCATCTTGTTGATCATTGCTCTCCTTAATTGTCTTCTCAGAAGTAGCATAATTTATTTGCACCATAAGAGCCTAGTTGATCATCCCGTTCATACAAGTAGCTTGGTTATGAGCTTGATTACAGGGATAACACCATACATAGTCTTGTGCTAAGTTGTTTTGCATAGGTACAAGCTCTTTAGAAGAGCTAGGATCATTTTGATTATATGGTTTATTGGGCCTAACATTGAAATTCCCCCTTTTTCCTCGATAGTCAGCTTGATAAGGCAGTCTATTTGGCTGAAAGGGTGCCTAATAAGGTCATAGTTTTGGCCTTTCTAATTTTTGAGGCTCACTAAGTGTTTGGTGACAGTTTGCAAAAAAATTTGGCCATTTCTTGTTGGGTACCTTTGATTTCCTCTTCGGCCCCTCTAAGTTCTTGCAATTCTATATTTTTTGTAACAATATTATGTTGAGAAACTAGTTGATAGCCTAAGGTTGGATCAACTAGAAGTGGGGAAAAAAGAGGTATATGAATAGGCATCAAAGGATGAATATCTAGAAAAATTGGCATAGGAGGCCTTGGTGCAATTTTTCCAGCCTGAATCAGGTTGTTTTCAGATTTAATACCTATGTCAAATGCTCTTGGTAAGGTTACTCCACCCATTGATTGTATAATTAAGGAAATATCACTATTTAGTGCTCTAAGATAGTACAGGAAAGCATGATCTGGTGAAGGTCTTACCATTGCTAGTATTTTGTTCCAGGTTCTTTGAAACCGGAAATTGAAATTAGTCATGTACTCCTACAGAGCTCTCTTTATGGTTGTCATTTGTTTTACCGAGGAAAGATGATCTAACTTGTCTACCAAGTCATCCCATGATGCTATAGTGTTAACAAATAAACTTCTAAACCATTAAAAAGCCTTTCCCTTCAAAAATGCTTCCAAAAGCCTTATGGCTGCATTTTCTTGTGTGATATGATGCACAACACAAAGAGAAGCTACATCTTTTATATTCTCTATCGGCATGGTCTGATCTTCACCCATAAAGATCGAAAGAATTTTTAGGGAAGCCATTGTTATGTCATCATGTTGCCAAATTCAACGGGCTGCCCCCATTGACTGGTACAAAAGCATGAGCTTTCGCCATTAGAACTACTCGAACTCTAAGATTTATTTCTTGAAGTATTGGCATAGGACATGTTGGAACTAATGGAACTAAAAGTGTAGCTTCTCTCATTGAACCTCTTGAAGGTGAAATTGATATTCTGAAGCTTGGTGAAGCTGAATGCGAACCTGGTTTCCTTTTTGATGGTCTGCCTCTTCTTCTAGGTGATGAAACAAATGATTTTGTTCTAAAACTGGGAGAGACTGATTGGTTTCTTGAAGGTCAACCAGGTGTTCTTTTTGTTATCCTTTCTCTTATCTTTGGTGATGATAGCTGCAAGTATTCAAATGGATAATAACTTCTACTCATCTAAACTTTTCTCATATGCTAATTGCACTTGATCTGCTTAAAATTGAGTGGATTCACCAGATATAAATCGTTACCTCTGAAAGGTTGGAAAATTTGTTGTGTATACCAGAACAACAACTTGAAACTGTTGAAAATTTTCTCTAAAGTGGTCTTCAGAGTCCCACCGGACGTCCCCAAAATTGTTATAACATGGATTAGCACCCGAGTGCAAAGCCAAGAGGCTCAGCAATCTCGTGAAACATTGGAATACTTTCAAGTTGTGGGTACCCTATATGAAAGTAAACCTCTAGATTATAGGTTGGCTTCCTTTTTTATTTTTTTGATTATTTAATGTAACTGGATGGAAAAGGGAAGAAGATGTTGAAATGAATGCACAACTAAAATTAAAACTATGGGAGATGCACCTAAATGATGAAAGAACATGCAACTGAATTCACAATGATATCTCTTACAATCTATCTTCACAACTCAGACTTAACAACTGAACCACATAAGTGTTTCAGAAAAAGGCATGTAACTCAATACATTATGAAGGAAATAATACCTCCACATCTTAAAGGTCAAGACATAACTATGGCACAATTTATGACTTGTGATTAAACCAAATTTTGTGCATAAAACACATTAATGTGATCTAAATTTAAAGGTTTATGACTCAAAACAAAATAAATTTACATCAAATCATTATCACAAGCAAAATACCTGAATGTGAGAAGGTAGACAATCGACTTCAATGAGAAATAATGAAGGAAACTCTGCTAAAACAACCTTAAGTAACCTATAAAACTCTGTTGTATAACATTAACTATATAAAAATGAGTTACAAGATCTCTCTTTGCAAAGTGCAAAGGAAAATAAAACCAAGAACCAAAGGAAAAAATTCTAACTCTTTTTACCATATATACAATAGAGGCATGCATAAAGCATCCAAGAGGTGAAACTCCACATGAACTGGAAGTGAGAAAAACCAACATGTTTCTCATGAGCAAGAACAAAAATGCCTAAAAAAGAGGCCCTCCAATGCCATAAACTCATCTCAAACAACAAAGAACTTTGTCTCATACCATGTGTGACTGAAGTGTGACTCGAAATAGCTCCCGAGTCCATGGAGGTAACACTAAAAGTGAACTAAAAGTAAAAAAAATCCTCCTCTCGAGAAAACATGAAAATCCAAACAAACAAAAAGGTTTAGAACTCCCTCAAATCGAGCTAAAATAGCTCCAAACTGCTCTCCTCTAAAATTTTGACCAAAAGGTGGACCAAACTCTCCAAATTTGGCCAAAAAGCATGCAAAGAACTCCAAAATCTTTAGTTAACTCTGTCCTCCAAATTTGCATGATCTTGGGATATGTGAGCAAGAAATAAAGTAATTAGGATAATTACTTTACTATGAGTTATAATTTGTCTTATCTTCTTGATTTTACAACTTGTGAAAAAATAAAGTAATTTATAAGCACATTACTTTATTATTCGTTCACATTTATATAGTTGCAAAATCATGCAAATTTGAATGTATAAGAACAACTTGTTTCACCACAGGCTCCATTAGTTGCTAGTTTTTTTTTTACTTGCAAAGTCAATACCCCAGAGTGATGATAATAATGAGATGATTTATTTAAAACAATGATTAAAAATCCCAATCATTTGAGCTTGGCAAGGTAAAATCTTGATAACCCTAATCATCATTTCACTTGACTTTCTTGAGAAACTTCAAGAGAAAATCTCTCTGCACCAATTGCCATTAGGGAGGGTTTGCAATTGATTCTCTGGCATTGATTGCTCATTCTCCTCCGCTCAAGCCTCTCCTACATACTCACAGGTGAGGAAAAATCAAAAAAGACTTGCATTTCTTTTAATCTGCAAGAAATGCTTATGAGCTTTGACTACGTCCATGAATTGATTTGATGCATCATGGAAGATTGCTACAATAAATCTATAGGTGAATATTTTCTTTTGCTGAATATGTAGAAACCCCTTCAAAAATTTCACTTGGAATGCATTTTTCGCCTTGCTAGTCGCAGCCTATTATAACTTCTAATGTATTTTTTGTCCTTTTTATCTCTATTGACCTTCTATATTCTGGGGCCACCATGAGAGAGACTTTAACTAAACTTTTGGAAGAATTTTATGGGAAAGAAGCCGCAGACTTTGAAATATTTTTCACAAAAAAAAAATGAGGTAAGCTATTTGAATCTCACCTTTCTTGTTCATTTCCTATTGATATCACATTTGATTTGAGTTTGAGCAACTCCAAAATGAAAGAATCTTTTGTTTTTGGCATGCTTCTTCATACCCTATAGCCATGGCTTGCATTTTCTCCATTTGGGTCTTCCCTATTTTGAATGAACTTGAGGGTTTTTTACCTTTTTGGATGTGACCCAAAGTAAGTAATGATATTCATTGTCTTGAATTAAATAAAAGAAATTATTGACCCATGAAGGGTTGTGGCTTCTATTATGCATTTTCCATTTTTGGGTCTATATTTTACATCTTTTGAGTGTCTTTTACTTGCATACCTTCTCAAAATCCTTCAGGGTGATATTCTCCAAACACCCTTTTCATGGAGAAATGCTCACTGCTCTTGTAGGTTATTTTCTTGTCTTTTAATGACTAATTTGAGAGTCTTCTTCATACTCATTACTAACTTTGAGGGAAACTTATAATTTGATATGCATATGCAATGACATCTCGCAAACAATGTATATTACCTTTGAATGGCTCAAACAAGGATGTAGGAAATTTTGAAATATCAGAATTCTTTTATTTCTCATATAATCTTGTATGACTCCAAATGCTAATGCCTCATTACTTGACCGTTATCCACCTCTTAGTGATTTTTCCCAGTCTTCTTCATGTTAAGGTTTATAATTTTCTTTCCTAAATACTCCACTTGATGGTAGTATGAAAGAAACTTATTGATGTTTTCTACTGCCCCTATTCAAGTTGTGTGTTCATTATGTATATTTGTAATGATGGTTGGATGCTTTCCCTCTTATTCTCTACATTTCCATACATATCTCTTCACTTGAACACTACACCATGTGAGTCTCGACCTTGTTGTGTTTGCACTCCATTGCATTCATGCCTTTGTATCCTGTAGCTTGTTTACAATGCCTGAATTAAGAAAATAAAAGTATCTACAAGTGTTATGATATTCATTTTCTAGTAGATTGTAGCTTACTTTACATTTTGAAAAAAAACATGAAGCATTATCTATCTTCATAAAGAAAAACCTAAACACGATGGTTTATGTTTCCACTTTTGTTGTTGTTCCATTATGAAGATGATTATTTGCTACCCTTGAGCTTTCAAATATTTAGAAATTGTTCTTCATGATAGCTCTTGAGATAATGACTATGGAACTAGTATTAGTACGATAGGAAGCTGATATATGAGATGAGGAATTGTAAATATATGCACACAAAATTTATTGCTACACCTTTCCCTTCGTGTGTCTCATTTAATATATATTCCATTTAATCCATGAAATGTATTATATCCTTTACTTCAAAGAGCTAGTTGAGCTTTGAATATGGACTTTCCTTTGCTTATAATTTGATTGTATTGCCATCATGCATCATTATGGAATGGGCTTGAGAGAATATCATAAAAATTTTATTATTTACTTGTGAACATGGTAACTATGATTGCTTTGCTTCTACACACTGCTTATGTCATTGTTATGTGTTGGGCTCAACCCTTGTGGGAGCCACATTTTCCACCACACATAACCTTTGATTAATATCTGAATGATATGAGTGTACATGTACCTTCACATTCAACAAACATGTTAGATAAAAAAACAATGATTTTAGAGCTTCTCATGATGTTTCCTCTTTTGTGCCCTCCAATATTATTTTTTCTGAACTTGATCATGTGATGAATGCCTGATAGGGTGTAATTTATATTTCTATTGGTAATGTGGACATGAGGAAAATAGTTATTTTCCATTGCTCTAACACCACATTTTAACAATATTGTAGGTGCCTTTGGAATTGGAGTGGGAGTTGTACCAACTGGAGTGGAATGCATGAAGATGCCACATAACTGAAATGATGATTCGTCATTCCAAGCAATGGTGAATCACTCCTTTCCTTATGTTTATATTATCTTTAGTTGTATAGTGTACATCATTTTTTTGTATTCACCATATGCTTATAGTATATCTCAGTTACTCCTACAGCTTGTGTGGGACTTCATGTTTTTATAATATGAATAATACAACATTTCTTATGCAAATGTATAGTATTCTTTGAAATGTATTTGCATAAAAAAACTGAAACTCACTTGTAATAAATCTTTTTCACAATAATGGATACTTAAGTAAGAAAATATGTACCTAGTGTACCTTTAAGTGAATTTGAAATTTAGCTCTACCTATTTTGAGTTGTAGCAAAAAATAGCTAACAACACCCTTGTATTGCTATATTCATTCAAACATGACATTAGGACACACATAAAATAAAACTAATAAGTTTTTGAGTTGATGTATTTGGAGTGTGTTGAGGATGATAGGAGAGAAATCCAATCACAAGACAATGCCATTATCCACTAGGTAACAAAGTCTTTAGATTTAACCAAACACGTAACTACTAAAAACAAGGCGGTTCCTTAATCAAGTCACCACAAAAGGCTATGCCTTTCAAAATGTATTGCAAAGTTGGGTTCTACATACTCATTTAGAAAGAAAATAAATGGTTGCATAATAGTAAGATAGTCTAGTTAGTAATCCTCAAGCATACCCACACATTTCATTTATTATATTGAAAATATACCATGCAAAAAAATTTGCATACTTTCAATTGAAAAAATAAACAACATACATCTGGAAATGCATACCATACATAAGGAGATAGGGTAATTGAAAGATCATAAGGGTCAAACAGGGCCCTTAAGTGGCAATAAAAATATAGAAAAATAGACTTAAGCAACTTCACATAAGAACAAGGTTATTAACATAATCTGGAAAATATGTAGGAATATAATTTGTAGAAAATTGAATCTAGTTTGTAGGCTACTAGGATTTTGGGGGGGGGAAGTAATTTTATTTGGTGAACATTTGAAATTTCAATGCAATAGTACTTTAAATTTTGGAAATAAATAAATATACAGTGATTTTCTAGCCACCCTAAGTATGAGATTTTTTTTTTGAATCTTTGGATATAAGTAAAGTACACATGCCCAAATATGATGCATATTTTTTTGTAATTTTTTTGCAAGTAGATAATTAGTTATGAATTTTCTAGTAGAAATTTTTAAAAATATTAAAAACATTTTTCCTACCATCCTAACTTGATAAAACAATTATGAAATCATTTTTTATTCAAACTATAGTTTGTGAAGCATAAAGTGTGACACTTTTTTCAGATTCAAAAAGTGTATAGCCATTTAAAATTTATAGATGTTTTTCAATCAACATATCAATAAGGACTTCACATAGTGCATTTAAAACATTAATAATAATTATCAATTAGGATTTTTAGAAACGCCTACCCATTTTATGTCTTCAAAATGGATATTTGTTTTGAAAAGAAAAATGTATATCTGTTTTGGGCTTTTCAAAGTGTATATTTGAAAATCCCAAAAAGCCCTCTTCAATAAAATGGGCATAACTTTTGCATTTCTTATCGAAATTTTAATTTTTTATAAGTGTTGGAAAGGTAATTCAAAGATCTACAAAATGGATTAGGTAGTTTTTTATACTGTACACAAAAAATTAATTATGTTTTTTTGAACTTCATACTTCATTTTTGAAACATCAAGTGCTCACTACTTTCACATACAAAGTCCCTTTTTCATGTTTTTTGTAACAATAATCTCAAAATACTTGAAATGTTAGAGAAGTAATCAATAATGAAATATTTATTTTATTTAGTAATAAGGAGATGAAAAAATCTTCATAAATCATCATATATTTGTGTCCCTTTCTCTACCTCTCTATATTTTACTCTCTCCCCTTGATCTCTAAACCTATATATCCACCTATCTCTCCCCCCTTCTCTCTTTTCCCTCTTTAGACCTCTCTATCTCAATATATTGAGCTCTATATATACATGCCTCTCTCCTTCCCTCTTTCTTTGTCCAACCTATCATTCTCACTCTCTCTCCTTGAGATCTAGACCTATCTCTCTACCTCTATCTCCCTCCATCCTTCCCTCTCTTTTTGTCCCTTTTTAGATCTCTCTCTTTCTCTCTATACCTATATATCTACCTCTTCATCCCTCCCTTCCCTCTCTACTTGATCTCAACTCCCTCTCCCTATCCATCTAGCTATATCTCTATATCTCTCCCTCTCACCTCTCACTCTCTCTATACCTACCTCTCCCTACCTCCCTCCTCCATTTATATCTCTCTCCCAAGCTCTATACCTATCTCTCTAACTCTCCCTTGATTTCCTCTCTCTTTGTCCCTCTTTAGGCCTCTTTTTATTTTATTAAACCCAATAAATCATATACAACCTAGTATTCTTCTATGGTTTATTATTCATATTAGGGTTTCTTAGATCTATACTTTTATGATATTTACATCTAAATTTATAATTAAAAACTCTTTGCATGCCCAATCATTCATTTATTTTATATTGTTACATATTTCTCTATTATATTGATTGTGAAATCAATTTTACTTACCCTACCCATCCTTGGAAACCACATTAGGGTTTCATTCTCACATTTGATGCAAAATTGATTTTTCCACTTTTTCAATATATAAGGTAACTTTTGGATTTATTTTTCCTCTCTCCCTCTCCACATTTCCTTCTTTATATATTTATCCATCCCCACTCTCTCTCCCTCTCTCTCTACCTATCTCTCTTCTTTTCTCTTCCCCTCTATCTTTCCCAGGTCATATCTATCTCTAGATATCTCCCTCTCTTTCTATCCCTCACTCCTCTCTCCCTATCAATCTTGTAGAGAGTAGAGATGGAATGTGATAGAATAGTATGGAGGGAGGTATAGAGGGAAGGGAAGAGAGGTAGAGAGGAGAGAGAAAGAGAGAGAAGATATATAGAGAGATATATAAAGGGATAGATAAGGGGGAGGGAGTGATAGAGTGAGTGGTAGGTAAAGAGAGAGACAAAGAGGGGGGATAGAGATAAGTAGAGAGGGAGGGAGTAAGGGAGAGGTAGAGATAGAGAGGTAGGTTGGGATAGATATAGGGAAAGATAGGTAGATATATAATGAGATGGAGATGGGATATAAAGAGAAACAGAGATAAAGAGAGAGGGGTAATGTGGGAGGGATAGAGGGAGATGTAGGTAGAGAGAGGGAGGGTAAGGGGAGTATAGAGAGAAGTATAGAGGTAAGGGGAGAGTGGGGTAAAATGGGAGGGATAAAGTGAAAGGTTGTTAGAGAGAGGGTGAGGGGAGATAGAGAGAAGTAGAAAGGGAAAGGGGGGGAGAGGTTCAAAGAGAGGGACAAGGAAGGAGAGAGAGAGAGGGGGGGTTTGGATGGGTATATGGATAAGTAGGAAGAGAGAGAGGTTGAGTGGAGATAAAATTATAGAGGGAAGGTGAGAGAGGTAGAGAGGAGAAAGGGTGAAGAGAGATATAGATAGATATCTAGAGAGAGGGGGGGAACGCAGGAGGGATGGAGTAAGAGGTAGGTAGAGATAAATGAAGAGGGGAGATAAAGAGAAGTAGAGGGAGAGGGAGGAAGGGAGAGATAGAGATAGATAAGTAGGGTGGAAGGGATATAGGGAGAGATACGTAGATAGAGAGGAAGATGTATATGGGAGATAAATAAAATCATAAATTGGGAGAGGTACAGTGGGAGGATAGAGGGAGAGGTAGGTAGAGAGATAGAGGGTGACCACATTACCTCTCTATGTCTCTCTATCTCTACTTATCTTTATCTCCCATATGCATCTTCCTCTTTGACTACCTAACTCACCCTATATCCCTCCCATCCTACCTCTCTATCTCTACCTATCCATTCCCCCCTCTCTACTTCTATCTATCTACCCTCTCTATTTATCTCTACCTACCTCTCACTGTATCCCTCCCTCATTCCCCCCCTCTCTCTCCCTTTAGATATATATATATCTCTTCACCCTCTCTTTGTTATCTACCTCTCTCTCACCTTCTCTCTCTAATCTCTATTTCCACTCACCCTCTACCTAATTCTCCCTCCATCCCTCCCACCATCCCTCTCTCTCATTAACTACCTCTTCATCCCTCTCTTCCCCCCTCCCTCTCTCTTCTCTCTCTCCCTCCCCTTCTCTCCCCCTCTCTTTGTATCTCATTCCCCTTTCCTCCCTACTTCTCCCTATCTCTTATCACTCTCTCTACCTAACTCTCACTCTACCCCTCCCATCTTACCTCTCTTTCATCTTCCCTCTATATATATTTATATATCCCCTCACCCTCCCTCTCTCTACCTATCTCTCCCTCTATCCCTCCCACCTTACCTCTCTTTGTATCTACTTCCCTTTATCCCTCATCTCCATCTTCCTCTATTTCTACCTATCTTTTCCCATATTCCTCCCACCCTACCTCTACATCTCTACCTCTCCCTTCCTTCCTCTCTACTTCTCTCTATCTCCTCTCTCTCTACCTACCTCTCACTCCATCCCTCCTTTCCTCATCGCTCTCCCTTTAGATATATCTCTCTATATATTCTCTCTCTCCTCTCTACCTACCTCTCACTCCATCCCTGCTTCTTTCTCCATTGCTCTCCCTTTAGATATATCTCTCTATATATTCTCTCTCTCCTCTCTACCTCTCTAACCTTCCCTCTCTAATTCTATCTCCACTCATCCTCTCTCTCTATAGAAAGGTAGAGAGGAAGATAGATGGAGAGTGATATAATATATATGTAGATAAAGAGAGGTAAAGGGAGAGATACAAATATAGATAGATATGGATTTAGGAATAGAGATGAAGAGATACGTAGGAATAGAGAGAGAGAGAGATAGAGAGAGATATAGATGGTGGGATAAAGTGATAGAGAGATATTAAATAGAGATAGAAAGGGAGAGAAAAATAGGTAGAGAGAAAGAGGGGGAGATAGAGAGGGGGGAGATAGAGGGAGGGAGAGTGGGGGTTAGATAGAGAGGGGGTAAATAGAGAGATAGAGGTAGAGAAAATTAGAAATTTAGGTAGAGAGAGAAGAAGAGGGGGATAGATAGATCAATATAAAGAGGGAGAAAGAGAGAGCGAGATATAGAGAGATAGAGAGGGATAGGGATATAGAGGTAGAGAAATAAATGGATAGAAAAGGATAGGGAGAGAATGAATAAGAGAGAGGTAGAGATAATGAGATATAGATAGAGATAAAGAGAGAGATAAAGAGAGAGATAGGGAGATATAGATAGAGGGGTTAAGAGTGAGAGATAAAGGAAGTGATAGAGACAAGTAATAGAGAGAGGTATAAAGAGATAGGGAGAGATAGATATGGATAGAGGGGGATAGTTAGAGAGATATAGAGATAGGTAGGGACAAATAGGGTGTGTTTGTCTACATATGAGTAAGAGAGATATAGGGATAAATTGATGGAGAGGGAGATTATATAAATAGATAGAGGGAGGAAGGGAGAGAAATTGAGAGAGAGAGAAGTAGATATATATAGAAAGAGGGGGAAATTATATATATATATAACATGGGAAAGATAGAGAGGAAGAGAAAGGGAGAGAGCTAGGTAGAGAGGGAGAGAGAGAGAGAGAGAGGAGAGATATAGATAGAGTAAGTTAAAAGGGGAGAGATAGGTAGAGGGTGAATGGAGTAGAGGGGGAGAGAGGGGGAGATAGCTAAATAAATAGAGGGGGATAGGGAGAGAGAGACATGTTCTCCTAGTTCAACTTTAGAAAATGTGAGCATAGGATCAAACACAACAAGGAGGCCTTATATGATGATTTATGAAAAAATCTTATTCTCCTTAGTATAAAAATATAAATATTTCATTATTTATTACTTCTTTAATATTTCAAGTCTTTTGGGTGATTATTGCAAAAAAACACAAAAAATACATTATATGCAAGAATTATGAGCATTAATAAAATTAAAAATTGAGGAACTTAAAATGGTTATACGTAATTGGTGTAAAAATTGTAAAAATTATTTTATCCATCATGTATATGGGTAAGTGCACCAATCTGTGACATAATTTAGGTGCCAAATTGAAAAAATGATAAAAAAAACCCTGAAATAAGGCCTTTGGCTCACACCAAATGTCTATAAAGACATTTGGCACACGCCAAATTTAGCGTGCACCAAATGGATTTCTAGACATAAAATGCAAAAATCGGGTTTGGAACCCTCATTTTGTCTTCAACCCGCAGCTTGAGAAGGAAGATTTCAGGTCTACAACTCATGCTCGCCAAATCTCCTCCATTATTTGCATCCTTAGCTTGCCATTTTCCATGAGAATTTTTCTGACACGTCGGAGAGGTCTAAAATTGCAAAGAGGTGTGTATTTTTATTCTATTTATTTTGAATTTGATTTGGAATGCAACTTTAAATACATTTTTATAATAAAACTTTGTTCTAATTCTTAGGGAATGAATCTCCACCTCAAAACATTGAGAATTCACAATCACCCCCTCATCAAGAGCCTCCTATACAAGAACAACCCAAAACCCCTCCATCAATTCATAGGCATCCTCAAGGAACACAAGAAAATATTCAAAATCAAATTAAAAACAATAAAAGAGGCACTCAACAATTAATTGCAAGATTAACCGAGCATGTCAAAACCCACCCTTATAGGAGAGGGATTGTTGAATCATTGAATTCAATTTTAACTCATGTAGGAGAAATGAGCGAGCAAATGAATTTTTGGTCAACTAAGAGAGATGAGATGAGACAATTTTATGCTAATGGTTTGTCATATGCAGATGTCAAAAAACTAAAAATTAGCAAAGTTGAGTTGTGTGTCCTATTTAAAGACCCAAAAGCCAATAAACCTTTGTCTCATGCATGCAGGAGGTTCCCCATCCATTGGTGCCACCATGATTTAATTAGAAACAAATTTTGGGAGTGGTGGTGGATGGTATTTGACCAACCTCCATGCAATAACCATGAGTTGTCACAATAATTTTTGAGGAAACTCTATTGCAAGTTTGTCCTCAATAAAATTCCAAACTATTTTGACATCTTAGACTTTCAGGGTAGAGGTGTGGGCTCCACACACTATAGACCTATTTCACGACGTAATCCACAGTTGGCACTGAGAGCCTTGGGCAGACCCATGGTGGAGCATGTCATTTTTCCTTCCATTGTTAAGGACAGTGTAGAGGTGGATATGATGAAGTCGATTAGCTCACTCACCCAGACCATTTTATAGTGTGTGAGTCCTCTAGTAGAGCCTGGTGTGGAGGATACGTGTAGGCCCCGAGCTCCACCCCACCATTGTGGCACTTGTGGTGTTGTTTGCACGTATGATTATCAGGGTGCTCGTGATGTAGCTACACAACCTACATCAATTACAGAGGTGATGGCTTTCACAGATGATATTTTGAATGATACATTCGACATTGACACTCAGGTAAAATTTAGAAAGTTATTT
This sequence comes from Sequoiadendron giganteum, assembly GCA_007115665.2. Taxonomy (NCBI): domain Eukaryota; kingdom Viridiplantae; phylum Streptophyta; class Pinopsida; order Cupressales; family Cupressaceae; genus Sequoiadendron; species Sequoiadendron giganteum. The sequence goes on from CM021106.1 coordinate 370,953,067, forward strand.
TAATGTTGTTTATTAAAATATATTTTGAAATTTAAGAATAACTAAATTAGTAGAATTTTGATATGATGAAATTTTAGGGTCACACTATTCATGAGGGATGCTCTATTCCTATAGACCCTTATACATTCTCGACGATGAGTCCATAGGTATACAACTAGTATTAAATATATTATTATTGCATTTAAACAGTTGAATGTTATATTTGAATGTTTGTCTCATAACATGCTTCGGATTTCAAACAGTTTCCTGGTGCACCTTCTTCCTCCACACCTCACGATTCATATCCTCAAACAACATACACTCAGGTATCCTTTATTCATTAATAGGATTGTAAATCTATGTTAGCTAGTTTTCATAATTTTGTGTATATACAAATCTAAAAAATTGATGAGAAACACAAACATTGCATTCAAGTATTCCTTGATCGTGTCACATTATGTTCTCCTATATCAACATGATACCTAAGATATTGTTTCATTTGCAGTTGTTGACAAGAGATAGCCCTAGTGATGTTGGTGGCACGATGGACCATCGAGTTGTTGTAGCAATAGATAGTTATGATCCATTGAGAGAGGTACGGAATAGATTAGTCGATTTGACATTATTTTTGCTCTTTTATGGTCTATTATAGAAAATTTTCATGATAATTTTATGTAGTTTAATTTCTATCTTCATGGTTGCTACAGGTGGTTGTCACTCCAGATCTTGGACATGGTGATGCTTTAAATGTGCATCATGACTATATGTATGTGGTAAGTGATTATATTTTGTTATATGCCATTCCATAATTCAATTTCTATGTTTTAACATCTTTACTTTTAATCATATCAGTTGAAGGTCCAAAGTGAAGAGAGGAGGAGTAGCGGGCATGTTTGAAAGACAAGAGAAGCAACAGTCACTCCATCCAACCGAATTTCGAAGGTAGCACGGGATCTATTTCCTTCCTCTAGAGGGAAATGAGTATGTATTATTTTTGTTTGTTGTATGCCTATGTGGCATTTTGGAACATATGTTTTGTACTATTGATATATATACGTGATATTTTATGTCCAAATGGCTCCTTTGTACTAAGCCTATATGGTTTTTTTGGATATATTTATATACTTTTATCAATATATATCATTGTATAGCCTTTGGATTTTTGATTAAAGAAACTCTTATTTTGCTATTTCCATCCTTGAATGATGTTATCATGTGTATCATGTAAGTTGTATGCTTGAATGTTGTAGGCATGGATTTTGTTTACATCTAATGCTTAATTAATTACTGTTGAATGCTCAATAAGCCCCATCTAAAGCATATTTTATAAATAAGCTCCATTCATGGTGGTTTGTATCCTTTGGAATGCTTCAATTACTTGTGTCTCACCGATGCAGAGGCAAGGAGGCTCAAACCCAACCAGTTTGACAACCTGCCTTCAAGGGGCTCCTAACAAGATTAATACAACCTATTTTGAGAAATCTACACAACCTCAAAGCCCCATCAAACCAAAATCTTCATTCAACACCTTACCCAACAATCTACCCTTGTAGCACCCTGATGCAGAGCCAAGGTGGAGAACTCACAACAATGGAAATGTCAATTATCAATCAAGAACTCTTCTTCATAATGATTCAGCCTAATAGGCATCAACCCACCCTCAAGAGTCTCAACTCATCAACCTTGAAAATGAACAACAAGACTCAACCAAGGTCCTACAAAGACCGTCAACTTTCATACAATGACAATTGAATCAATTGACAACAATCCCTACGTCAGAGTCATCAAGGTTTCTAAAACTCACATTTGTGACTGGTTATTCTTGTAGTACTCAAGACTCAGTTTTAGCCATATTTCTCCCAACCTTTCCAAAACACTAGAAAATTACAAGATGGATTGAGATACCCTTTTTAGGGCTACACAAAATACCAAAGAATCAGTGGTCTCTCTTTTGGACTGACATAGACTTTCAACACACCTACTTCAATTTTGGCTTCACAATTAGCCCTTTTTTTCCAAAGGGACCACCCTTCCAACTTTAGGTATCTATCTAAACACCTTGGATAGTCTTAGGTCATGGTGCCAAACCTCAAATTTTGTCATTAGTTTGTGTCTACAAGGCCTCTAACTCACAAAACCCAAGAAACCCTCCTAAACCTTCACAAAATCAAGGGTTTTAAAGAGACATACAACTCCAGAACTCTCTCAACACTTCCAAAGCCCCAAAAACCTCAAAATACTTCTACACAGACTCTTTAGACCCTCACATAACCCTTACAGGCATTAATTCTTGAAAACCTCTCTTTGGTTCCTCACTTCCATGTTGGAAAACCCTTGATCAGTCTTAGAACAGACACAAAAACACCACACAATTATGACTCCTTATTCCAAAATTATTTGACACACTTATTATAACATTTTTTCAATCAATACACCGAGATATAGTAGCAAAAAATAGGTGGATTGATTGTTACATCACAAATTTCCCCTCAAACCCTTGATTCAGCAACACTGGGACAGTCACTGTTTGTGTTGGTTCTCTCTACAAACAAAGAGTTAAGACACCAAATAAAAAATAAATGAATTATAAAATATATAGACACATCCTCTAAAATTCTTAGACCATTAAGAACCTATATGTGCCCGTACAACACCCAAAAAGATCAAGAAAATTAGTATTTTCTAGAAAATTGCTCAAAGTTGTGGTGTTTATTGTGTAAAATGGTTACAAAACTTCTTCCACTCTCTCATTCGATCCTTGGTAAGAATTTTTAAAGAATTTTCCAACAACCATATTCTCCCCAATTCCCATAACCAACCTTGGGATTATTTGGTCCCTTAATTACATTTGTGTGTTAAAGTTGCTTTGTCGGCATTTTACAACTTATATGATTTCTAATTGACTTCTAAGACACAAAACACCCTTTATTTGCATTATGCTTGATCTCTCAAAGCTTATTAGACAAAATAAACCTAAAGAAACTAACTTTTCCCTATTGATGTATTCAAATTAAAAAAAATTGATGATGTGGTGTAGGTGCTCCTGCACCAAACTGAAAACCCGATCCAAGCCTAATTTATCCCAACCTTTCCAAAACACCTGACCATTTAAATGTGGATTAAGATACCCTTTTCAGGGTTACACAACATATTCCAAAACCAATATTAACTCTTTTGGACCAACATGAACTTTTAATACACCTCCCTCACTCTAGGCTTCACAATTAGGCCTAATTTCCAAAGGAACCCCCTCACAAACTCACCTCCAAACCAAGGAAACTTGAAAAAATCTTAGGGATGCTCACCAAACTCAGGATTCTCCCATTTTAAGAGCCCCAAGAAATTTTTCTATTCCTCTACTCACAAACCATCCTAAACCTTCATAAAAACAAGGGTTTTAAAGAAACTCATAACTCTAGACCTCCCCCAATCCTTCCAAAGGTCCAAACACCCCACAATACATCTGCCCTAACTTAAAGGACACTCACAATCCTATTCCTTTTAGTATTTCTCAGATTCAGTACTTGATTTCCTTACTTTCATGGTGGAAACACCCCTGAAGAGCATTAGAACTTCAAACCCCACTGATTTTATTCATTCTCTCAGCCTCCAAAGTATTCATACACAAAACTAATCATGGTATAGGCCAATCCACTGAGCAATAGAGTCAGAACAATAGGTGGATTGGCTAATGTGTCATGGTGTTTCCCTCAAAACCCCTAACACGAAAAATAGAGCAGTAACCAAGTTTTCTGATCCCACACACACCAACGGTGGATTTAAACCTTAAGAATAGATGCAAAGAGAGAAAACACATATGAAATCAAGTATCCAAAGCCTCGAGTCATGATAGACTTGTATGGGCCTATGCAAGGCAAAGAAAACCAGTGATCAACGTTTTCAAGTATATTTTCTTATTAGAAACTAAACAAAATCAACCCTCAACTCGGGGTATTACAGAAATATATCTTGATACCACCTTCCAACTACCCCTTGAGCCGATCAACCACCATAACCACCCTTTGTTAGACTTCTAAGATGGCAATTTTCCAATTTTGCTCTTAATTACCATACATTCACAACTTGATTGTGCAAATACCACCTAACTGATCTATTACGTCTTTTAAATACAATTGCAAGGTATTTACATAGCATATAGAAATATAGAGAGAAAATACAATAAATATTTTAACTAATGAATTGTAAAAAATGGATTTTTGCATTTTGTATTCATGTCATTGATTACATTGCATTGCACATCTTTCAAATTCAAAGCATTACTTCACTTTGCATAACTAATAAGTAGATGTTGTTAGATGCCAAAAATTTAATTACAATATAGTTTGAACAAAGTCAACCTAAGGAGTTATGCAATTTCTTCACATTGCATAACTAATAACTAGGAGCAGTTGTCAATTGCATTTTCTTATCATGGCATTCTATGAGACCAAATTTCTTTGAGATATTTTTTCAAATAGTTCCCTGCCTTGTCTATGTTACCACATTTTTCATACATGTCTACCAAAGCATCTTCTCAAATAGTTCACTACCTTGTTGCTATGGCTAAAAGTCTAAAACAAGTGATTTTGAACAAGCTATGGATGCTTCAAAAAATATATCAAAAGAATAATAGTAAGCAATAGCATAGAGAAGGTAGTGAACTATTTGAAAAAATGCATCAAAAAAATTTCTTTGAAATGATAAATTGAGTTGTGCTTTCACTCTTCTTTAACATTGTATATATGCTCCTTTTTATAACAAGAGATAAAAAAATGTAAAAAATTGTATAACAAGAGATAAAAACTTCTTTTTTTGAAATTGAAAGGCATTTCCATAGCATAGAGATATAGAGAGCAAATAAAATAAAGAGTTTAACTAATGAAATGTAGAAAATAGATTTTTGTAGTTTTTATTCATGCATTGCACATCTTTCAAACTCAAAGGATCACTTCACATTGCATAATGAATAACTAGATGTTGATAGATGACAAAATTTCAATTACGATATAGCTTTTGACAAAGTCAACCTAAGCAGTTATGCAATTACTTTACATTGCACAACTAATAACTAGGAGCAACTGCCAATTGCTTTAGCTTGTCATGGAATTCCATGAGACCACATTTATTGGAGGCATTTTTTCAAATAGTTCATTCCCTTGTCTATGCTACGACATTTTTCATATATGTCTACCAAAGAATTTTATCAAATAGTTCATTGCCTTCTTCCTATGGCTAAAAGCCTAGAATAGATGCTTTCGAACAAGCTATGGATGCTTGAAAAAAATCTATAAAAGCATAATAGTAAGCAATAGCATAGACAAGTCATTGAACTTTTTGAAAAAATTTCTCAAAGAAAAGTGGTATCATGGTGATGGAATTCCATGGCAAGCCATAGACAAGGCAGTGAATTGTTTGATAATATGCCTCAACTACTTGGATTTGACAACTTTTTCCTTGAGTGAAAATTTGCCACCATAGGAAAAAGCCTCCTGGATAGCGAAAACTGAGCAAGGTTATTGTAGAGGGGCCTAACATGTTCCCATAGGATCAAATGAGAATTTTCTAAGCATCACGATGTCTGGGTAATAGCATGTTGAAGTTTGCAGCCATTTTGCACTTTGGACCCTTAAGGGATTGATCTGGTTGAACGTAGCTCAGAGCGATTCTGCGTGTTTAGGTGCGAAAGAGGACCATTCCTAGCGTAAACATACCTATCCATATGTGTTGGAATATTTTGTTTGGTCATACAAGCTACAAAACGAAAGTTGCACCACTTTGCAACTTTTAACTACTTGCATTTGACAACTTTTTCTCCAAGTGAAAATTCGCCAGCATAGGAAAATGCCTTCGAGATAGCGAAAACCAAGAGAAGTTATTATATATGGGCCCAACATGATCTTATAGGATCAAATGAGAAGTTTCTAAGCATCATGGTGTCTAAGTAAAAGCATGTTGAATTTCACAGCCATTTTGCACTTTGGACCCTTAAGGGATCGATCCGATTGAACGTAGCTCGGAGTGATTCCGCGTCTTTAGGTGTGAAAGAGGACCATGCCTAGCATAAACATACCCACCTGGATGCGTTAGAATAGTTTTTTTGGTCACACGAGCTGCAGAATGAAAGTTGCACCACTTTGCAACTTTCAACTACTTGCATTTGACAACTTTTTCCTCGAGTGAAAATTCGCCAGCATAGGAAAAATCCTCTGAGATAGAAAAAACCAAGAAAGGTTATTGTAGAGGTACCCAACATGATCCCATAAGATTAGACAAGAATTTTCTAAGCATCACGGTGTCCGAGTAATAGCATGCTGAAGTTCGTAGCCATTTTACACTTTGGACCCTTAAGGGATCGATCTGGTTGAACGTAGCTCAGAGCGATTATGCATGTTTGGGTGCAAAAGAGGACTATGCCTAGTGTAAACGTACCCACCTGGATGCCTTGGAACAGTCTGTTTGGTCACACGAGCTGTAGAACAAAAGTTGCACCACTTTGCAACTTTCAACTACTTGCATTTGACAACTTTTTCCCTGAGTGAAAATTCGCCAACACAGGAAAATACCTTTGAGATAGAGAAAACCAAGAGAGGTCATTGTAGATGGGCCCAACTTGATCTTGTAGGATCAGATGAGAAGTTTCTAAGCATCACGGTGTCTGAGTAATAGCATGCTGAATTTCACAGCCATTTTGCACTTTGGACCCTTAAGGGATCGATCCGGTTGAATGTAGCTCGAAGCGATTCCACATTTTTAGGTGTGAAAGAGGACCATTCCTAGTGTAAATGTACCCACCCAGATGTGTTGGAACAGTTTTTTTGGTCATACGAGCTGCAGAACGAAAGTTGCACCACTTTGCAACTTTCAACTACTTGCATTTGACAACTCTTTCTCCGAGTGAAAATTCGCCACCACAGGAAAATGCCTCTGAGATAGAAAAAACTGAGAAAGTTTATTGTAGAGGGTCCCAACATGATCCCATAGGATCAAATGAGAAGTTTCTAAGCATCACGGTGTCCGAGTAATAGCATACTGAATTTTGCAACCATTTTGCACTTTGGACCCTTAAGGGATCGATCTAGTTGAACGTAGCTCGAAGTGATTCCACGTGTTTAAGTGCAAAAGAGGACCATTCTTAGCGTAAATGTACCCACCCAAACACGTTGGAATAGTTTTTTTGGTCACACGACCTACAAAATGAAAGTTGCACCACTTTGCAACTTTCAACTACTTGCATTTGACAACTCTTCCCCGAGTGAAAATTTGCCACCACAGGAAAATGCCTCCAAGATAGCAATAACTGAGAGAGGTTATTGTAGAGGGGCCCAACATGATCTCATAGGTTCAGGCAGAGATTTTTTAATCACCATGGTTTACGAGTACTAACCTATCAAAAATTGTTGCCCTTTTGCACTTTGCACCCTTCACACTAGAATCTTATCACTAACCAATTCACACTTCTTTTCTTCTTTCCCATCTTTTAGATTGTATGCCACTATCATATATTTTCCAAATTCCACAATTTTGTCTCCAATTGTGTGTGTACTAGCCATGTGTTATCAAATTGGAAAATGTTGCATGCCACCATAATGATCACATGTGCCATCCAAACATGATTTTTTGTAAAAAAAAATTGACCATCCTCTCTTTCACATAAAATGGAAGACAAAAATTTTCTTAACGATTTAGGTGGAGGCATTATGTTACATTCCTGCAAAACATTATTAGTATGCATATCTACACATATACATCGATAAACATCATAAAGGTTAGAAAACTCAATATGAACCCTACAACAAAAAGTAGTGCATGTGTGATTTATTTTGACATAAAAAGGCTTTAGCATTTCAAAATACCTTTGACATATTTTAATTTCAGGAAAATTTTGTACAAAATCAACAAAAAATTGGGTTTAAGTGGTATCCAAATAATGCAATGGATGTGGCTCATGGTTTATACTACCAATTCTCCTTCTTACAACATATCTTTGATTAGGAGAGGTCCTTTTGTTATCCTTCCAATAATTCACAATTAAAGATCTCAAAACTTGAGCAATTCTTGTGTCTTTCCGTGGCACTCTACTCGAAAATGCCCATAACTCATTGCTATTTGGATCCTCCACACTTTCACACCTTCCTTTGGCTCTCATTAGAGATGATCTACTTATTTTCAAAGACTTGCTTTCCTTTTTAAGGTTCACCTTGTTCCTTGTTTGACTGCTTAACAATGTTGTTGTCATCACACATCGTGTGGCACAACTATCCTTTGTGTGTGAGGTGGAACCCACGTTCTCGTATGCACTCATCAAGTTCTTTAAACTCTTAGCCCAAGAGCCTTCATGGAGGGCCTAAATTTGAGTTGCCTCATCATTTCAACAAATAGTTGGCATCTTCCACCCTCACTTAGCTTCGCAAAGAACAAAATCCATATCCTTTCTGCATATCTTTGACATGTACATTTTGGAATCTTATTAGGCATCCATTTCAAAACATTGGAATCAATATCAATCAAAAATGTAGGTTTTTTATGCAAAAATCTAGGAGGAGTTCTCAAATGTAAATTTTGTCAATATTGGGAAGGTCAACAACATCAGGGATAGATCGTGTACCTTCAATTAGAGGTGCAATTGATGACATACCTTGAGATTGACATTTAAACAATGTTGTACCTCCAACTTGAGATGTCATTTGTGGAGTTCCTTAAAATAGAGATGTGTTTGCTGATGTACTTTCAAAACGCAATGTTTTTGATGGTGTGTCTTCAATTGGAGATTTGATTTCCGATGTACCTGGAAAACCACATGTTGTTGTCAATGTGTCTTAAACTAGAGATGTGCATTGAGCTTCACCTATGGTTGATGATGTGCCCCCAACTTCTATATCCATTCTCGTCCTTCCACAAACTTTCCTCATTCGTGCCCTTTGTTTTACCAATTTGACATCTCTCTTAGATTGCATGGGAATTTGTGGTTGTATGGGCTGCAATTCCTTTGCTTCACAAGCTACATTTTTTTATTCTCTTCTACTTGCATTTTTAACTGCACGTTCTTCTGGTGTTAGAGGCTTCGGTCATTTCTTCTGCATGACCTTGAATGCTACATATCCACAAACACACATAGAACAAAATTAAGTAATGCATTTTATAAAAAAATTGATGCAGAGAGGGGTGGAAACCATTCAATACAGCAAACCAATGAGAATCACAAACCTAGGGTATAAATTGTTGCCACCTAAATGAAAACTAGAGACTCTTGTGTTTATTTTTCTCAAAACCAAATTTTTGATTGTCAACAAAGTCATGAAAAATATGCAGTCAAAGAAGGGTTTGTGATGCTATATCTTATCATTATTCACTATTTCTTTGGCAATGAAGTTTTCCAAATTAGATGAAAATAAATTTTTTCCAAATTAGATGAAAATAATTTTTTTCCAAATTAGTTGAAAAAAGAATGAAATACAATGAATTCCACTAGCCATGCTAGAAATGGACTACTATAAGCAATGAAAATAGAATTCATAAGTAAATTTATGTTAAGTAAATGTCATGTTTTTTATTTTTTTTGTTCTTCAAACTCATAAAAATTGAACTTTTTTATGCAAATCTAAAAATTGAACTTTTTTATGCAAATCCCATGTAATTCAATGTTGAATTCTAAGTCCAATTGTTATGATTAGTAAAATCATTAAGGAAATTTAATTTATATTGTCAAAAAAAAACAAATATACTAAATACAAACATTTCAATTTACCAAAATGAATATATTACCTTAGATAATGTAAAATGATGTAGAAACTTCAAAATATCTTCTTCTACATTGTCTACCATGTAGATTGGTGGTAAAAAGGTGATGGATCAAGCATAGATTTGTACAATATAAAGTCAACTACAGAAAAAAAATGCATTTATGACTCGAATAAAGTGTTGAACTAGACAAACACAGGAGAATGTGGGCCTGAATCACGGGGTCAACCCTTATTTTTACTGTTTCAAGGTAAAACCCATTTGGCGCTCGCCAAATATGTTCCTCTGAAAAGGAGAGACTTCAAAGAGAGGGAGAGACACAAAGTGGGAGAGAGATAGAGGGAGTGGGAGAGAGAGGGAGTGGGAGAGAGAGAGAGAGGGGGGGGGAGGGAGAGGATGTGGGAGGGAGAAACCTAATAGAGAGAGGTTGGGAGGGAGACACCTGAGAGAAGGAGAGGGATTCAAAGTGGGAGAGAGGGGGTGGGAAGGAGAAACCTAAGAAAGTAGGGTGGGAGGTAAGTGAGGCCTGACAAAGAGGGATTGTGAGATAAGTGAGGCTTAATCCCTCAACCCTCAACCCTTAACCCTTAAACCCTAATCCACAGAGATAGAGACAGAGGGAGGGAGAGGGGGTGGGAGGGAGACACCCGAGAGAGAAGGAGAGGGAGACAAAGTGGGAGAGAGGGGGTGGGAAGGAGATACCTAAGAGAGTAGGAGAGAGAGGGAGTGAGAGATAGAGGGATGGGAGAGATACAAGGAGTGAGAGAGAGAGAAACTTGAGAGATAGAGAGGGGGTGGGAGGGAGAGGGAGTACTTGGGGGAGAGGGAGCACTCAAGATAGAGGGATTCAAGAGAGATGGAGAGGGTGGGGGGAGATACATGATATAGAGGGAGAGAGAGAGAGTGGGAGGGAGATATCTGAGAGAGGAAGAGAGAGAGGGAGAAAGACAAAGTGGGAGAGAATGAGAGAGAGGGAGTGGGAGAGGGAATGGGAGAGAGATAGAGGGAGTGAGTGAGTGACATACCTAATAGAGGGATTAGGGTAAAGAGTTTAATTGGGTTTAAGGGTTTAAGTGTTGAGGGATTAGGGTTGAGGTTATTGGGTTGAGGGTAGAGGGTAGAGGATTTAAGGGTTGAGGGTTTAGGGTTTAGGGTATAGGGTTGAGTGTTTAAGGTTTTAAGGGTTGAGGGTATAGGGTTGAGGTATTAAGGAAGAGAAGGTTGGAGATATGGAGGGAGAAGTGAGATAGAGATGAGGAGAGAAGAGGAGGGAGGGACAAAGATAGATGAGGGTTGAGGATCCAATGTATAGAGTAGATGGTTGAGAATTGAAGGTATAGGGTTGAGGACCTATAGGGTTGATGGTTTAGGGTATTGGTTTGAGGGTATAGGGTTTAAGGGAGATGGGAGAGAGATAGATGGATTGAGTGAGTGAGAGAGAGACCTAAGAGAGGGAGAGGGGGTGGGATGGAGAGACTTGAAAGAGAGAGAGAGAGGGAGGGAGTAGGAGAGAGACAGAGGGAGGGAGTGGGAGAGAGACAGAGGGAGGGATGGTTAAGGGTAGAGGGTAGAGGGTTTAATGGTTTAGGGTTTAAGGGTTAAGGGTTTAGGGTTTAGGGTAGAGGGAAGAGAGATAGAGGGAGTGAGTGAATGTGTGAGAAAGAGAGACCTAAGAGAGTGAGTGAGTGAGTGAGAGACCTAAGACTCCCTCTCTAGTTCTCTCTATCTCTCCCCTCCCTCTCTACTCTCTCTAGATCTCTCCCTCCCTCTCCCTCTTTATATCTCTCCTCTCTCCCTCCCCCTCTTTCTATCTCTCTTTACCTTATCTCTACCTATATCTCTCTCCTTCTATCTATCTCAACTATCCATATTTACCTATCCCTCCCTCCTCTCTCTCTTAGGGTTTAGGGTAGAGGGTAGAGGGTTTAGGGTATAGGTTTAAGGGTATATGGTTGAAGGATTAGCGTTGAGGGTCTAATGTATAAGGTAGAGGTTATAAGGGTTTAGGTTTTAGGGTTTAACGGTTGAGGATTAAGGGATTAAGGGTTGAGGGTTGAGGATTGAGGGTTAAGGGTTTAATGGTTTAGGGTTTAATGGTTGAGGGTCAAGAGTTTAAGGATGAGGGTAGATGGTTGAGGGTATAGGGTTGATGGATTAGGGTTCAAGGTCCAAAATATAGGGTACAAGGTATAGGGTTCGAGGTTTTAGGGTTAAGGGTTTAGGATTGAAGGTAGAGGGTTGAGGGATTAGGGTTTAAGGGTTAAGGGTTAAGGGTTGAGGGATTAGGGTAGAGAGTTTAATTGGGTTTAAGGTTTGAGGGATTAAGGTTGAGAGTAGAGGGTTTAAGGTTTTAAGGGTTAAGGTTTTAGGGTTTAGGGGAGGGGGGAGAGAGATAGAGAGAGAGAGAGAGACCTGAGAGAGGGATAAGGGTAGAGGGGAGAGACATAGAGTGAGTGAGTGAGTGAGTGAGTGAGTGAGTGAGTGAGACTTGAGAGAGGGAGAGGGGGTATCAGGGAGAGAATTGAGAGAGAGAGAGAGAGAGGGAGTGGGAGAGAGATAAAGAGTAGAGGGTAGAGGGTTTTAAGTGTTTAGGGTTTAGGGTTAAGGGTAGAGAGAGAGAGAGAGGTAGAGAGGGAAAGAAGGTAGAGATATTGAGAGAGAGGAGGCAATGAGGGAGAGATAAATAGGTATAGAGGGACAAATAGGTAGACCCTTAAACCCTAATCCCTCAACCCCCATACCCTCTTAATCCCTCAACCCTCAACCCTTAACCCCTAATCCCTCAACCCTTATACCCTCTTAATCCCTCAACCCTTAAACCCTAATCCCTCAACCCCTATACCCTCTTAATCCATCAACCCTCAACCCTTAAACCATAATCCCTCAACCCTCAACCCTCAACCTTCAACCCTTAACCCTTATACCCTAATCCCTCAACCCCCATACCCTCTTAATCCCTCAACCCTCAACCCTTAACCCTTAATCCCTAATCCCTCTACTTGAGAGAGAGAGGGAGAGGTGGTGGGAGGGAAATTATTGAGAGAGAGGCATAGGGAGAGGGAGAGAGATTGAGAGAGGGAGGGAGTCACTGTGAGAGGGAGAGGGTATAGGAGGGGGAGACTTGACAAAGAGAGAGAGGAATATGGGGTAGGACAGAGATACTTGAGAGAGAGAAAGAGGGATATATGGTTGGAAGGAGAGACATTAGAGACTTGAGAAAGGGAGAGGGGGTAGGATGGAGATACTTGAGAGAGAGAGGGGAAGGGATTTGGAGAGAGATAGAGGGTAGAGGGTAGAGTTTTTAAGGGTTTAGGGTTTAAGGGTTAAGGGTTAAGGGTATAGTGGAGAGAGAGAGAGGGAGTGAGAGAGAGAGAGAAAGGGATTGAGTGAGTGAGTGAGTGAGTGAGTGAGAGACCTAATATTCCCTCTCTAGTTCTCTCTATCTCACTTCTCTCTCCTTCCCTCCCTCCCTCTCTAATTTTCTCTATATCCCCCTCTCTCTCCTTCCCTTTATACTTATCTCTATCTCACCTCTCTTTCTCCCCCTCTCTCTCTCCCTCTCTCTTCCTTTCACCCACCTTTTCTCTCTACTTCAATCTATCTAACCTATCTCTCTATACATCTTTCTCTCTCCCCCCCCTTCCCTCTTAATCTCTCCACATTCCTCCTTATCTCTCTAATTTTCAGCTCCATCACACATCTCTCCACCTAGACCTCTCTCTATTTTTGTCTCAACTCTCTCTCCATCCCTACCTCTCCCTATATCTCTCCTTTCATATCTACTTTTCTCTACCTAGTTGTCCCTCTATACCTATTTCTCTCTCCCTCCTTGCCTCCTCTATCTCAATATCTCCACCTTCTTTTCCTCTCTAATTCTCTCTCTATCACCTCTCTCTATCTCTCTCCTCCCTCTCTACTCTCTCTATCTCTACCTCCCTCCCCCTCTTTCTATATCTCCTCTCTCCCTCCCCCTCTTTCGATCTCTCTTTACCTTCTCTCTACCTATATCTCTCTCCTTCTATCTATCTCAACTATCCATCTTTACCTATCCCTCCACTTCTTTTTGTCTCTCCTCCCAATCTCTCTCACTATTGTTCCTCCCTCCCTCCCCCTCTTTCTCTCTCAATCGATATTTTTCTCTATCTCACCATTCTCTCTCTCTCACTCACACACACACCTCTATCTCCCTCCCTATTCCTCCCCTCTGTACTCTTTATCTCTCCTCTCGCTTTCCCTCTCTATACATACCTCTCCCTCCATCACTCTCTCTCTCCATCCCTCTCTATCTCACTTATGCCTCCTTCCCTCTCTACTCTCTATCTCTCCTCTCCCTTCCTCTACCTACCTCTCTCTCTGTCTCTCCATCCCTCTCTTTCTCTCTCACTCTCTCCTCTCTATCTCACCATTATCTCTATCTCTACCTATCACCCCCTCCTCTCTAAATCACCATTCCCTCTCTCCCAGTTTCCCTCCTTCCCTCTCACTTCCTCCTCTCTAAATCACCATTCTCTCTCTATCCCACTTTCCCTCATTCCCTCTTTATGTCTCACTTATCCCTTTCTACCTCTCCCTCCCTCCAACCTCCCTCTCTCTCTTTATCTGTATTTCCCATTCTCTCCTTACCTCTCTACTCTCTATCTCACCACTCTCTCCATCTCACTCTCCCTCCTTCCCTCTCTCCCTCCTATCCATCCCTCTCTCCTTCCCTCTCTACCTACCTCTCACTCAACTACCTACCACTCTCTCCCTCACCCATCTTTCTCTCTTACTCTCTCCTTCCCTCTCTACTCTATATCTCTCCCCCCTTCCCTCTCTAATCTATTTCTCTCTCCCCCTTCCTATGTCCCCTCATTTTCTCTCCTCTCACTCTTTCTCCCTCTCACACACACTCACCTCTATCTCCTCCTTTCCTCTCCCACTCATCCCTCCACTCTCCACTTCTCTCTATCTATCATCTCTCTCTACATCTCCTTCCCTCTATATTTATCTTTATCTCCCCTTTCCCTCTCTTTACCTACTTCTCCCTCCATCACTCTATATGTCAACTGTGTCTCCTCTCTCTCTCTCTCTCGCACACACACACACACACACCTCTATCTCCTCCCTACTTGTCCCTCCCTCCCCTCTCTAATTATTTCTATCTCTCCTCTCTCTACATTTCTTACCCTCTCTACCTATATTTACCTCCCCTATCCCTTTTTTTACCTACCTCTCCCTTCATCACTCTGTATCTCACCTATGTTCCCCTACCTACCTAGGGTTGAGGTATTAAGGGTCAAGGATTGATAATTGAGGTTTGAGGGTTTAATTTATAGGGTAGAGGGTAGAGGGTAGAGGTTTTAAGGGTTGAGGGTTGAGGTTTGAGGGTTGAGTGTT
This sequence comes from Sequoiadendron giganteum, assembly GCA_007115665.2. Taxonomy (NCBI): domain Eukaryota; kingdom Viridiplantae; phylum Streptophyta; class Pinopsida; order Cupressales; family Cupressaceae; genus Sequoiadendron; species Sequoiadendron giganteum. The sequence goes on from CM021106.1 coordinate 370,968,160, forward strand.
TAAGGGTTGATTTCCATAAGAAACTTAAGTGATTTTCCACTATTTTCATAAAAAACCCTAAGTTTTTTCCATCTAGACCTATCATTTTCCTATCTTTCCATATAAAATTAATTTTTCCCCTTTCCAAAAAATGATCATATACTTTATATCACTACCGCTCCCTTAAAAAATCACTTTATATATATTATTTACCGCCCAACTGCGGCCTCATACATGGGGGCCCACGGTATGGCGGTAATTGTTTGGGGGAGTCACATTAACCCTTACCGCTATACCACGGGGGGGACATCATACTATCTGCGGTAGTGTGGTGGTCGGGTAGCAGTTAACGGAGCAGGCATGAGATGTTTACCATGCCACCCCGCGCGGTTAAACCATAGACCGTGGTGACCGTGGTAAACATGTAGCGGTTGGTGAAGGGTGATAGTGGATGGTTAGTGAGCGGTCGATGAATGCAGCTAGCAGTTTGCAGAGTGGCTACTGCGGTACCGATGACCGTGGTAGTGCAGTGGTGGTGAGAAAACCGTAGTGGCATCGGTCAAAGCGGTTACCGCAGTCAGCGAAGGCAGTCAATGGAGGATAGCACGGATCGGTTAATGGTTAGCACTGACGGTTAAGGGTGGCTACCACGGTATCATTGGTAGTCATCCCAGTGACCGCAGTAGTGCAGTAAAGGCTCGTTGAGGCAATAAATGTGGGGAGTAAAAATGACACCGCAATACTGCATGAAGAAAAGTCAAGCCCGCAATAGAGCGGTAACAATAAAGATAATAAGGCCATGGGAAGATAAAAATAAAGGAGCGGATAAAATGAAATTTAAAGGGCGGGAAAGAATATAAAGGGAAAAATCAAAGCGATGATATAGTTAAAAATATTTAATTTTCCAAAAGGCAATCTAATTAAATATTTTAAATCTCTGTCATAAAATTCAAACAGTTGTAATATAAAGTGAAGGGTCACGACCCTTGGGTATGTAATGTATATATATTTCAGAAAATCATGGGACAAGTAGAAAAAGAAAGTAGTAGTTAGACTATAGGAGTTAGAATTTTCCCGAGAAGGGACTGGGATGGAAATAATGTACAAAATTTTCTTTGTGCAGTAAGAGTAGGAGTAGGTGTAGTAATTTTATTTGTCCACTTCCCTTTGCCATTGTGGATAGATTGATCAACCAGGAAACAAATCTTAAATCTGCAACATACATATAGGTGCACCCACCTAGGTTTTGCAGAGCCTGAAGAGCAGAAGGTACAATTGCATCAATTGGCCTTATTAGTTGGCCAAAAGCATTGTGAGAGCTTGGAAACCTCTCGTGGTTCAAACCTACATTTTTGAGACCCAACAGGAGGGAGAGATTTGAGAGAGAGAGAGAGAGGGAGAGGGAGTGGGAGAGAGATAGAGTGTAGAGGGTAGAGGGTTTTAAGTGTTTAGGGTTTAGGGTTAAGGGTAGAGAGGGAAAGAAGAGAGGTATATTGAGAGAGAGGAGGCAAGGAGGGAGAGATAAATTGGTATATAGGTACAAATAGGTAGAGAGAAGTAGATATGAAATCAGAGATAGAGGGAGAGGTATGGATGGAGAGAGATGTGAGAAAAAAACAAAGAGAGGTCTAGGTAGATATAGGTGGGAGGAGATAAAGAGAAGTAGAGGGTAGAGTGTTTAAGGGTTTAACGTTTAGAGTTAAGGGTAAAGGAGAGAGAGATATAGGGAGTGATTGAGTGAGTGAGTGAGAGACCTGAGAGAGGGAGAGGGGGTAGGAGGGAGAGACTTGAGATATAGGGAGGGACGGAGGGAGGGAGTGAGAGAGAGATAAAGGGTAGAGGGTTTAAGGGTTTAGAGTTTAAGGGTTAAGGGTTGAGGGTTAAGGGTAGATGGGAGAGAGATAGAGGGAGTGAGTAAGAGAGAGAGAGAGACCTAAGAGAGGGAGAGGGTATAGGAGGGAGAGTCTTGAGAGAGAGAGAGGGAGCGAGTGGGCGAGAGATAGAGGGTAGAGGGTTTAAGGGTTAAGAGTAGAGGGCTAAGGGTATAGTGGACAAATATACGAGTTATTGAGTGAGTGAGAGAAAGACTTGAGATAGGGATAGGGAGTAGGAGGGAGAGACATGAGATAGAGAGAGAGAGAGAGAGAGAGAGAGAAAAAGAAAGAGGGAATGGGAGAGAGATAGAGGGTAGAGGGTTTGAAGGGTTAAGGGTAGAGGGGAGAGAGATAGAGACTTGGGAGAGGGAGAGGGGGTAGGAGAGAGAGAAAGAGATGAGGGAGGGATATATATGTAGGTAGAGAGAGTTGAGATAGAGATAGAGATAGAGTATAGAGGGAAGGAGAGAGGGGAAGGAGGGAGAAGTTAGAGAGAGAAGAAGGAAGGTGGATAGATTGAGAGAAGGAAGGATGGAGAGAGGGAGAAAGAGAGAATGGGGTATAGAGGGATAGGTAGGTAGAGAAAAGTAGAGAGATAAGGAGATTTGGAGGGAGAGGTAGGGATGGAGAGAGAGAGGTAGGTAGAGAGAGTAAAGGGAGATATAGAGAAGTGGAGAGGGAAGGAGAGACGGATGGAGAGGTAGGGATCAAGGGAGAGATAAGGATTTAGAGAGAGGTGAGAGAGTGAAATAGAGAGAGAGAGGTAGGTAAGGAGAGGGAGGGGGAGATAAAGGGAAGTAGAGAATGGAGGAGAGAGGGAATAAGAGGTAGGGAGGGAGAGATAGGTGAGATAGAGAGAGAGGAGGGAGGGAGGGAAATTGTGGAGAGAGAGGTGAGATAGAGAGAAAGAAAGCAAAGAGGGGAGGGGGAGAGAGATAAGTAGAGGTGTAATGAGGAAGGTAGATAGATTGAGAGAGGGAAAGAGAGAGGGAGAGAAAAAGAGGTATATAGGGGTAGGCTAGACAGAGAGATGTAGAGTGAATTTGGTGGAAGAGAGAGTGAGGGAGATAGGTAAAGATGGATAGTTGAGATAGAGAGAAAGAAAGTAAAGAGGGGAGGGGGAGAGAGAGAGGTGATAGAGATAAGTAGAGGCGTAATGAGGAAGGTAGATAGATTGAGAGAGGGAAAGAGAGGGAGAGAAAAAGAGCTATATAGGGGTAGGCTAGACAGAGAGATGTAGAGTGAATTTTGGTGGAAGAGAGAGAGGAGGGAGGGATAGGTAAAGATGGATAGTTGAGATAGATAGGAGAGATCTATATAGGTAGAGAGAGGGAAAAGAGAGATAGAAAGAGGGGGAGGGAGGGAGAGATAGAGAGAGTATAGAGGGAGGAGAGAGATAGAGAGAGAGAATTAGAGAGGGAAAGAAGGTGGAGATATTGAGAGAGAGGAGGCAAGAAGGGAGCTCGAGAAATACAACCAGAGGGACAACTAGGTAGAGAGAATTAGATATGAAAGGAGATATATAGGGAGAGGTAGGGATGGACAGAGAGGTGAGACAAAAATAGAGAGAGGTCTAGGTGGAGAGATGTATGATGGAGCTGAAAATTAGAGAGATAAGGAGGAAGG